>AWWV01007358.1:0-24268 GCA_001974805.1 Corchorus capsularis
GAGAACAGAGGGTCGACGGCTCTCTTTTTTATTTTCTTTCTAATTTTTCGACTAATTCTTTTAATTTTATATGTATTGACTTTCTTATAATTTAATATAAGTATTATATAATCTAATAATTAATAATGGAATAATTTATGATTAAAAAAATTAATAGAATGATTAAAATATTATTTAGTAATGACAATTTAGAAATATAATTTTTTAAAAAGGGTACAATTGGAAATATGTTTTAAAAATAAGGGTACAATTGGAAAACATAAAGTTTCCCCTTATTCGTACTTTTATATATAGTATAGATATATATATATATATATATATATATATATATATAGAACTTCAACTACCTTGACTGAATAAATCATATGCAGACATACCAAGAAGATCTTGAAATATTTTGAAAATTCCATATAAAACTAAGTTGACAGGAAAAACTGTTTGAATCAACTGGGCTAATCAAATATGATACATCCAATGCAGCTTCAAGTGAATGCAAAACCCAAAAATATCATGAAGGAAACCCCCAGAGAAATGCTAATGTGCTAGACATGGGAATGAGGATACAAACAATAAATTTTTCTGGAACACAGCAATCCTATATATTAACCCAACTAAAAAAATAAGTAAAAATCCATTAAAGGAAACAGAGAAAAAAAGGGAACTTTTAAGAATTTGTAGATTATGCTCAAAGAAAAAGGTTTCAACAGTTAGATGTGGTACCTTTTGTTTTGTTGATAGTGCTTCCTTACGGATTACATTGTACAAATCTATTGTCTGCTTGTGTCTGAGTCTTTCATCTCTGATTCAACATCATCCTGAAATCTAAAAGTTATTTGAGATTTCCTATCCTATATCAGTTCAAGTACATTTGTCTGTGCATGAACCAAAATATCTAATTAGTTTTTCACCTTTAGTTCTATTGTCTTTGGTCATACACTGTATGGTTTGTGGCAGGAAAAGAGCCAAAATAGCTGATAATGACTCCAGGATTGGCCTTTCCAGAGTCAATAAAGGCAAACTCTAAAACTCACAAAATGTTAAGAAATAGAAGTGTCTTTATTCCCTGCAACTCTACCTATCTAGGTTCTAGACCCTGCCATCTGAATTGAAAAAACAAAAAGAAAAAGAAAATGTGAGAAAGATAATGGCAAGCTGCTAAAATTCTCAAAACTGAAATATGATAAGAAATAAGAAGACCTTGAAATATAATCACCAGACTAAATTTTAATATATATAAAGCTCCCTTTGGGAATCCACTACTTTCCGAGAAAAATATAATCATCAGACTAAATTTTAACATAGTGCATGCACCACAATGGAAAGAAAAAGGGCAAAGCTTTTAACTTCTTTAATGAGCAGCATACTCCCATACACTCATGTGAATCACAAATTTTCTTTACTACAACAACATAATGAAATTAGTATGTCCATCCTAAACTAATATCAATTTGATAAACTGATTATGCCTTTTATTTTGCAGTTGATTTCTGCACAATGATTCAATCATTGCTTATGCCTTTTATTTATTTTTTTAAGAAGATTTTAAAGAAATAAAATAAAAAATTCCAAATCCCCATCACAATCTAACACAATTTGTTTGTCCCATTAGTTGAAGGTAGAACATGATCACAACTCCAATCTCAAGGCTCAAGCATCTTCTAAGAAATTCATGATATACTCATTAAATTTATATAATAGTGGTATTTTGTTTCCACCTAAATTCCAAGAAAATTTCCTACGATAATGAACATATATTCTCTCCTACTTTTGTTAGGTCTAAAAAATGAAAGTTCCATCTCAACTTTCAATTGTCAATCATATAATAAACTTGATCAAAATTAGTCATGTTTTTGAGTAAAGTAGTGCTCTCTACTAATAACGTAACAGAACTGATATAACTATATATTGAAAAGTGCACCATAAGTGACATAAACACAATAATACCTAGTGCGTATTTTGAAGGTCTTGTTGTCAGCTCCATTCTAACTGTCTGTGGCTACTCATTTGCTGCAGCCAATGACATCCATGCTTCATGGCATTCATGTATCTTCAGCTGGCACTATGTATGTAGTCAGAATTTTTTTTTTTTAAATAGATTCCAAACTATTGATATCATCGACCATCTTTTTGAGTGGTTTACTTTAGTTTTTTTAAAAAAAAAAAAAAAATGGGGAACAATAGTGCATAGAAAAGATGGTCAATAATACCTCACAAGCTAGAAGATGGTCCATGATATCAATAGTGCATTGTAAATCGACAATGCTATTAAGGTCAAGGCTAATAAGAATAGGAGCAGCACCACTTGCGCTGGCCTCATCAATAGAATGGTATCTACAAACAATACCAGAATCCATCTTTGCATCCATTATCTAATAAAAAAAAGACAAATACTTGTCAAGAAATGCCAAAACGACTACATGTTTTAACATGAAAAAAGATAGAGAACATATGCACCAGAAAAACTTCACACAAGTAAAAGAGAATGGAGAATATAAATAAAGTATAAATGGGAGAGTTTCTTAACTATGTCAGATTTAATGGAAGCATCGACATGACTCGATGGTTGAGAAATAAGAGTTATAACTAACTCAGGAGGAAATTTTCCTCTCAAGTATCCAACTTCAGTAGTAACCTTAGCAGGCCCCTCTTTAAGGTCTATAATCTTTTTAGGATGATACTTTCAACCTATCAGAGGAGAAAGCAAAAAAAACGAATTGTTATTGTACTAAACCATCACTTAAAAAAAAGTAGCAGGAATCAGGAACAACTGCTAGAACAAAAGCAAAAGTAGCACTTCCACACACTAAGTACTACTAATTAACATATCAACAATTAAAGAGAGATATTTCAATTACTGTGAAAAAAAAATGTAGCACTTCCCGTCAAATTTAAGCAGATTTGTGGCACTCTACCTCTTCAATACTCACTGATTACAAATTTTAAAGGATGTAACATCTCAAAAGGAAAACAAAAAGATAGGATAGGGAGCAGCTAAGAAACATACGCAAGAGTAGAAGTGTCGGTTGAAACAAAAAGATATAATCCTCTTTTTTTCATCTCATGGTCTATTATCTGTACCTTCTCATGAATATCTGCAACATTAGAGTTAGAGAATGTCAATCCTTAAATGGAACCGAATTTAATAATAAATGCAAAATTCATCTTGTTAGACACCAGTTAGCATGAGAATATTATATAAGATGTAATCAAAATGGACGCTGTCATAAATACACTGACTGCAGAATGTATGAAGGATGAATTGAGAGGGTTTAAGGCTAATTGTTTTGAAAAATAAATAACTCTCTGAATAGAAACTAAACTGAAGAAGTATACCCTAAACTCTAAATTGGGAACAAAAAACAGAAACGAAAGAACAAAACACAAAATAGCTACTGTCAACGGGTCGAACCAATCCCAATCTCTAGCTTCCTTCAACAAAATCGCCACCGCATGAAGCATGCTAGCAATCATAGTGGGGTCCTTGTAAGTAACCAAATTAGCCTTCCCAATGACCATCACACCCAAACGATAACTATAAGGGAATGAAGAGTTAGGTAGTACCTGGAAACGGAAATCTTGAAAAAGTTGAAGGGCAACCAACGCTTAATTATTAGGAGAGTAAAGATGAAGAATTTCAGCGGAAAAAGGAGTCTTTGCAGTGGGACTGTGAGAGATTGAAAATCGTATGAAATGGGGAGTGAGGTAAGGATTGAAAAGGAGAAAAAACTAAGAAGAATCTGAAGAGGAGAACAGATAAACGAAAGAGAAGGGAGCACGTAACCAAACAAAGCCGCTGCAAGGGGAATCACAGGAAATCAGGGGGAGTAGGTAAGAATTGAAGACGAAAAGCAATAAGAGAAACGAAAAATGAGGTCGCGGGTCATCGAAAATAAAACTGGATTGCTAAACACCGCCCCATTTTTCCTATTCATCACCCCATTTTTGACGCTTTTTTACGCTTTTGCCCTTTGCTTCATTTTCTAATCTTGAAACTATCACGAACGTAGAATAGCGTTAACGTGTTGTATTTTGATGACGATTTAAGAAAAATGAACGATAATGTGCCGTATTTTGATGACGATTTCAAAAAAATGCAATTTTTGACGAAATTTAGGACTGATGACCCATGCCGTCCCAAGAGGGCGGCTTCACCATGGGCAGGCCGCCCCATGAGGGCGGCTTCCCCATGAAAAGGCCGCCCCACTGGGGCGGCTTAGCCAGGGCAGGCCGCCCCGGTGGGGCGGCTCGGCTAGTTTTTTTTTTAAAAAAATAATTATTATTTTAAAAAAAAAAATTTGGTCTAGTCGCCCCACCGGTGCCGTCCTCCTGGGGCGGCACTACCATGGCCAGGCCGCCTCCCTGGGGCGGCCCTACCATGGATAGACCGCCCTGGGGCGGCACCGGTACTAAACCTTTTTAAAAAAAATAGCTATTTTTTTTAAAAAAAAAGCCTTGTCGTCCTAGTGGGGCGGCTAGCCGTGGCAGAGCCGTCCTAGTGGGGAGGCTCCGCCGTGGCAGAGCCGTCCTAGTGGGGAGGCTCCGCGTGGCTAAGGGCAAAAGTGAAAAAGTGGCAAAGGTCAAAGGGCAAAAGTGTAAAAAATGGGGCGGTGAATAGCAAAAATATGGCGGTATTTAGCAACCCCCTAAATTGAAGAGGGAAGGCGATGTGGCGGCAGATTATTGGCCAATAAAATTGAAGTTAGGTCGGAGTCGGGCATCAAACTGGATTTGCGGGTGCCAAATTGGGTAACAAATTGGATTTGAAGAGGTGACGTGGCGCGCATTGATTGGGCAATAAACCCAAAATCAAACAGTGCACGCGGATGGAGCCTTTATATGTAGTTTAGAGTTTAGATTTAGAGTTAGATGTAAACTGTAGGTGGGTTTTGTGTGTTCGTTTATTTGAGCTTGATTACCTTTATTTTGATGGTACACGTAGTCTGTGTTTGTGATTTCCCAGTGGATGGTTTGAACATGTAAAGAAAATCTTGTAATGTGACTTCCGATAATTGTTAATACATGAAGCGTTTGTTATTATATTTCCCTTGTTTATTGAAACAAAATAGTTTAGAATAAATCAAAAGTCAATAAGATGCCAATGATTCCTCAATTGAATGAACCAAACATATGTTTTATTTATACACGTTCCTCAATTATTTCACAATAATTAGTTTAATATATTGTTTGATGAGAGAAGTCATAACGGTATATTCCAATTTCAGTATTGTTGTATTTTTTGTCTGTTTCTTTCTTTCTATGATCCTAATTTGAGATGCCTTGTCTATTGAGTATTGAATATTGATGATAAAGTTTATTAAATTCCGCAGTTCAAGTGACAATAGTTGATCTTGTAATTGTTTGTATATTACTAATAACAATGGAAATTTTCAATACTTGAAACCCTAAGGGCTAACTAATTATTGTGAAAGAAGCATGATAATAACATGTTAATAAGTAATTAATTATTACATATATATCATTAACGAAAAGAATTATGAATAATGGTGTAGCCGTCAAAAGTTTATCATCAAATTATGATTCTAAATAAGACGTTGCAAACATTAGTAAAGTACATTATTATGGAACAAATTAGCTATGCATAGATCTAAATAGATACATAATGTACTGGTACAACGTGGAGAGGGACTTTCTTGTTGACAGTAAGGCCATAAAGTTCAGTCATGTCCAACTTGTCTGGTATTTCACCAGCAGGCAACTTCCAATCGAACCAATAAAGAAGGTTGGCTATCACATATTCGACAGAAGCAACTCCAAATGGCATTCCGGGGCATCCCCTTCTTCCACAACCAAAGGGGATGAATTGAAAATCTTGGCCTTTGAAATCAATTGAGCTATTCTCAAATCTCTCTGGGATGAACTCCTCTGGGTTTTCCCACCAATTGGGATCCCTTTGAATTGAAAATGCATTGATAAATACTGTCATCTTGGAAGGAATGTCATAACCTCCCAATTTAACACTTGCAGTTGTTTCTCGAGGAACCAGCAAAACAACAGGCGGATGAAGTCTTAAAGTTTCTTTGATGACACATTTTAAGTATTCCATTTTATTGATATCCTCCACTTCTACCTTCGATTTAATTCCAATCACATTTCGTACCTCTTCTTGGACCTTTTTCATAACATTTGGATGCATTATGAGTTCAGCCATCAACCATTCTGTTGTTGTTGAAGTTGTGTCAGTTCCACCCACAAACATGTCCTGTACATTGTCGAAACAAAAGATGACTTTAGATAGTTAAATGTCATAAAAATGACAAAGGATAAGATAGAAAACAGAGAAAAACAGAGGAAAAGTTGAAACACAGACCAGTAAGATTGCTTTGATGTTGTCTTGAGTGAGTTCTATCTCAAGCAAACCATCCCTTTGGAGTTGGAGGATGATAGAAAGAAAGTCCTTTTTAATCTCCTCGAAATTTTTCAAAGCTCTCCGCTCCTCAATAAGCTGATCAAAGAGTACATCTAATTCTCTAGAAATTGCTTTCAAACTTGGAATAAATCCAGTAAGCACATCCATCCACCTCAAGTAAGGAAACATATCCCCAACACAGAAACTCGTGAACAGAACCATCACCCTTCTCGATAACTGTCCAAACTTGTTGCTACCATTTTCTTCTTCACTTTTCCTACTAAGAACGCACCTTGAAACTATGTTATTTGAAATAGCCATCAGCATGTCAGACAGATTAATGGACTCACCTTTAACCGAAGCATAACGGATTTTGTTGATAAGGGCTTCAACTTCTTCATCTCTCACAAACTGAAACGAGTGGACTCTTCGGAGACTAAAAAGCTCAACAACGCTGATCTTTCTAACTTGTCTCCAATACTCACCGTACGGTGCAAAACCAACATCACTGCATCCGTAAAGCAAGGTTTCTGCTGCTGTGGTTCTTGGTCTGCTTGAGAAAACAATATCATGATTTTTGACGATTTCTTTAACCATATCGGCTGATGAAACCACGAGAGTTGGATTATGACCCAATTGCATCAGCAAAAGAGAGCCATATTTCCGAGAGAGGTCTCCAAGAGAGCGGTGGGGAAGTTTGCCTAGTTGGTGGATGTTGCCAATAATTGGGAGCTTTGGGGGTGACGGGGGCAAATTAAGTTTTGCTCCTTTTGCTTTTTTAAGCCAGATTCCTACAGAGAAAACGAGAATAAGAAGAGAAAGAAATAATGGCAGTAGTAGTTCCATTTGCTAATCTACTTGTGAACTTTTTTTTGAATTCATCTACTTGTGAACTTGAGGGTAAGCACATGCCTTTATTTTATAGCCTACGTTTTCATCCCTTTAGGTTATACTATTATTATTATAGTAATTATTATAGTAATAAAATAAAGTAAGGCTATAATAATTTCCTTTTTTATATACATACATAAGAGTAATTATTAACTCAGATTGACCCAAATTTTTTAAAATCCTATTCCATTGAAAAACTTGATTTTGGGACTTACCCTTTCCATCTCCTTTATTTGTATTAAATTATACTTAAATTTTAAGAGTTAATTTAATGGATTACAATAGTATAGTAGTATTTAGTTTCATGACTAACAGGATGGGATGGTTCTACCCCTTATAATATTTTCTCGTACAGTAGACAAGATTTTCTAGATTAGATTTTTTGGAGTACCACAAATATCGTTCTCTCTATCCTTGTCCAGTTTCGAAAAGGGATTCTAATATTCTCTCGTACAGTAGACAAGGTTTTCTAGATTAGATTTTTTTGGAGTACCACAAATATCGTTCTCTCTATCCTTGTCTAGTAAGGAACTATCTTTCGAAAAGGAACTAAAAAAGCATGGCGATCAGTGGCGGATCCGGAAATATTTTTTTAGGGTATCATATGCATAGACATAAAACAAAATACCACTAGTAATATTAGAAGAGTCACTACTCTTTATATTTAAATTAATGTTTATTTCATTTAATTCCCTTACATTAATTATTTTTTACTATGCATTATGTTACATTAAAGGTTTACAATTAAATGAATTAATTAAGAAGCTTAGTTTTGCAAGAAAAAATTAGTTAAGGAAAACAAATTAGTTGTAGAAAAAAATTCACAAAAATAAAAATTTATGTGACATAACCCTCACTAACTCTACGAGGTTTCTTTTGTAATTTTGAATACTGACATTAAATAAAAAAAAAGTCTTTTTCTTCTACGTAAATATCCATTTACTTTTGCAATTATCATTTTCTACTTGTGTGATTATTTTGGCATCTTTAATTTTGTAAAAATAAAAATAAAATGTTGTTTTTGAGGGGCTAAATGTCCATTTTAACCTAAAACTTTTGAAATTTCAACCTAATTCTTCTTTTTTTTTTTTTGAGAAATAATCATTTTCATTTTTTCGTTAAGTAGATTAGGATTACAAACGCACAGGAAGACCCGTACACCGCTACATGATTAGTTAGCTTACCGAATCACTAATCTATGAGCCAACAAACCCAATGAAATCTCATTACAATTCAAATAAACCTCTATGCCCAAACATCTAAATGAGAATTCAACCCAAACTAGAAACTATACCATAAATAAACTACATGACTACCAAATACACAAACAAACAAATTACAAACAAACTCACATTCTGTGAGAGTTGAACCCAAGATCTGATGGTTTAGGTAGGCTGGAACTAAGAGTCCAGTACTCTACCACCAGGCCAAATGCCTGATGGCCAACCTAATTCTTTCAAGTGCAATATTTTCATCCTTATACATTGTATTAACAATCGAAATATGATTTCTATTTAACAGGGCTTCTTCATATATCTATGAATAGAGGTGGCAAACGGGTGGGTCGAGTTGGGTTCGGGCTAGGGTCATTTTTGGGTTCGGGCTTAAGTCAGCTCGGGTTGAATTTGGGTGATCAGGTTAATTCGGGTTCGAGTTGAATTTGGGTCAGGTTAATTCGGGTTCTGGTTTAATTTGTGTTTTGGCCAGATCATTTACCCTTTTTATCCGGATGAATAATGTCATTATCTTTTTCAAATTTTATGTGTAATTTATTAATTTACCTTTTAAACATATTCATATGAAAAATTATAGGGCATAAATGAAATTTTCATAAATTTTCGGATTCGGGTTTTTTCAGGTTCTGATTTTTTCGGGTTAGGGCTTTTTCGGATTAGGGTTTTTTCGGGTTCGGGTTTGGGTTCAGACGGATTCGGGTATTTGACTTTTTCTAGTCAACCGGGTTCAGATCGGGTTCGGATTCGGGTTTTCGGGCGGGTTTCTCAGATCGGGTTCATTTTGCCACTTCTACCTATGAATTTCATTGGACCCATAAATGATACATTGGAAGAATCTTTTCGGTCTTCAAATGGAAAGTAGATTGTGTGTAACACACAGGAGTTAAGCGTGTACTATAATTTAGTGTGATGTCCAAAGGGCTAATTAAAAAAACACATGTAAAATTCTGAGGGTTCCATGTGTGAGTCTCTCCAGAGCGGGTCTCTATGAGAGTGTTCTGAGTCTTGCTGTAGGCGAGTCTGAGTTGGTTTCGTCTAATGTGTTGTTCGGTTTCAGGTTGAGAGTTTCTGTTTTTAAGAGCTTCTGATTTTCGTATTGTTGCTGGAGTGGTTCTTGTTTTGCCTTGTAGATTTTATTCTGGTGTTGTTGGGATCTTTGTCATGGCTGATTATTTAACAAAGATGTATAGTGCTTTGGCGTTGACGACGGAGGAAGAAGAAGATTTTGTTAGCGATGTTGAGGAAGAACCGTCCGAGAAGGATAACTCAGAATGTTTCTGGATGGTAGGGAAGCTATTGACGGTCAGGCCGTTTAATAAGCAAGCCATGATCAGGACTTTAAAACAAGTCTGGAAGCTATATAAGGATTTCTCCATTGTTGTGTTGGAGGAGAACTTATTTTTGTTCAAGTTTGCTTCATTGGTGGATCGGGATCGTGTTATTGAGGGTTCCCCCTGGTCCTTTGATAAGCACTTACTGGTTTTCAATGAGTATAATGGAGAGTTACGACCAGAGGATTATCAATTTCATCGTTCGTTATTCTGGATCCGAATTTATGACCTTCCTTTGGGAAAAAGAACGTTAAAGATGGCGGAGAAGATAGGTCATAAGCTTGGGAAATTAGTTGCAGTGGATCCATCTCTGGATATGGAGGGATGGTCTCGTTTCTTGAGAGTTCGGGTTGAGATAGATATCTCAAAGCCTCTTCGGCGTGTTATCCCTATAGGTCAACCGAGATCCGGGAAGAGAGGATGTCTGAAATACGAGAGGCTGCCGGAGTTCTGTTTTTCATTGTGCAATTGATTGTGAGAATGAAGCTGCAGGCAATGGTTTGGATGATGCACCCCCATATGGAGACTGGATGCGTGTTTCTCCTTTGAAGCCACGATTATCTGGGTCGGGTTCCATTGTTGCTGCAAGATCAGAAGTGGCCTTGGTCAGAAGGGACTTTGCGGTGAATTATGATAAAGAAAGTGGCTGCCGGCGAGAGTTGTTTAAGGCGGATTCCTGTGATGGCAGTAAAAGGAAGCAATCGGTGCAGCCGGATGATGGAAACATTGCTATACAAGGAAAGTTACTTAATGAGGGAGGATCTTCAGGCGGAAATAATGGTGATCATGAGAGTCATGCAGCTTCCTCTTCTGAGGAGGAGATTGTGCGAGAAACAGGAGATTTAGTCAAAGCCTTAACGGTTTATGATCCCGAAAAATCTGCTATTTATTTGAATGCAATTGAGAAGATCTCAATGGTTGACAAGGAGGAGAACCACACGACTGAAATTACGGATCAAAACCGAGTGAATAAAGGGAAAATAAGTGTTGCTAAGATTAAAGTCAGAAATGAAGGTTTAAGGGATGGAAAATATGGGCTGTGGGTTGAAGTTGGGCCTGGGGGAAAAGAAAAATTTAAAAAGAGGTGCTGCTGATAATTCGGACCAACATGGGCCTGTGGGATCCAAGCAAAAAATGGATGTGGATGGCCCAACTATCCTTAATGATGGCTCTGCTAAGTCAACTACAGGGAATATGAACAACAAAATAGAAAATGGTAATGGTGACAAGGCTTCAACTGGTCGAACTAAATCGCGAAGTACGGGTGCTTGGAAGAGGTTAGCGAGGAAAAAAGAGGGGGATGGTGTTATGGCTGCATCTCTTGGATCGAAATTGAGTGTGGCTATTAGCAATAGTTTGATGGACGTGGAAACTAAGGTTGGCAGTGCAAAGTCTCCTGAGATTTCATCTTCATCTTTTGATGCAACGGCGGTGGCTGCAGATCAGCCCCGCCGAGAGCCATGATAGGCGTTGCGTGGAACTGCCGTGGGCTTGGGAACCCACGTGCAGTTAGAGCTCTTTGGGAGCTTATCCGTAAGGAAAAACCCAATGTTATTTTTCTTATGGAAACTAAGCTTCATATTAATAAATTAGATAGTATTAGGCGTAGATGTCGTATGTTTGCTTGTTTTGGTGTGAGTGCAGTAGGTAGGAGTAATGGTTTGGCTATGATGTGGGATGATTCGGTAGATTTGCAATTAATTAGCTATTCCCAAAGTCACATTGATATGCTTGTGGATGAACGAAAGAATTTGGAGAAGTGGAGACTCACTGGATATATGGAGAACCTGATACAAATTTGAGGTATAGGACCTGGAGTTTATTACGTCAGCTGGCTTCTCATGATGAAAAAACATGGTTTTGCTTTGGAGATTTCAATGAGCTTATGTGGCAAAATGAAAAGGAAGGGGGACGGATCCGACCCGATGATCAAATGGCTGATTTTCGTGATACTTTACTTGAATGTGGTTTGCAAGATGTTGGATATATTGGCAATCCTTTCACTTGGAAAAAGAGATGTAGCGGTGGACAATTGGTAAAAGAGAGACTAGATCGTGGAGTTGCTACTTTGGATTGGCTTCATCGTTTTGCCACAGCCAAGCTATATAACTTAATTTCTACGGTTTCGGATCATACCCCTATTATGTTTCGAACCGAAGTGGTTAGGCGAAGGAGGAAAAATAAGCAGCCCCGACGGTGTAAAAGGGAATATTTTAAGAAAGCATGGTGCAATGAAGCTGATTGTGAAGGATTTATTCTTGATGAGTGGGAATTTTCGAATGGTAATGATCTGCTATGCCGAATTGCAAATCTTCGAAAATCGTTGCATGGAAATTATGCTAAGAAGTTTGCGTTTATGAAGGAGAAAATTGATGAACTCACTTTTGATCTTCAAAAGCTGGGGGAAAAGTCTAATGGTGATATGGATGAGCAGCGTGAAGCAGAGTTACGCGAGGAAATTAACAGGTTATTGGAGGAAGAGGAAACTTTTTGGATGCAGAGATCCCGGGCTAATTGGTTAAAGGATGAAGATCGTAATACAGCTTTCTTTCATGCGCAGGCCTCTAAGCGGAAAAAAAAGAATTTTATCAGGGAGTTAGAAGGTGAGGAGGGCGGGTTAACTGATGATCTAGTAGAGATTCAAGAAATTGCTTCCACTTACTTTCAGAAACTCTTTAGCTCGAATAGTTCAACACATTATGATGAAATTCTGGATTTTGTCAAACCTTCAATCACAGCTGAGATGAATGAACAACCTCTTACAGAGTTCTCTGCCGAGGAAATCCTTACTGCTTTAAAACAAATACACCCCACCAAAGCTCCTGGACCCAATGGTATGCCTAATTTTTTCTTTCAAAAATTTTGGCATATTGTTGGTGATGAAGTTACTAGGTTTTGTTTTGATTTTTTTCATGGTAGATTAGATTTGTTTCCTGTTAATAAAACCCTTATCGTTTTGATCCCAAAAGTTGACACCCCAAAAAATATGACCCAATTTAGGCCTATTAGTCTTTGCAATGTTTTGTATAAGATTATTTCTAAAGTTTTAGCTAATAGGCTTAAAACCATCCTTCCTGCTTGTATTAGTGAATCTCAGAGTGCTTTTGTACCTGGGAGACTCATTACTGATAATATTTTGGTGGCTTTCGAGTTGTTACACGCTTTAAAGCATAGGAAAACTGGAAAGCAGGGTTACTTCGCACTGAAACTAGATATGAGTAAGGCGTATGATAGGGTGGAATGGAATATTTTGGAGGCTATCATGATCAAGATGGGGTATGCTCGGCGCTGGGTTGATATGATCATGCAATGTGTTCGATCTGTTTCTTTTTCAGTGGTAGTAAATGGAGATGTGACGGATGAATTTCGACCTGAGAGGGGTTTAAGGCAAGGTGACCCTCTGTCTCCTTATCTTTTCCTTATGTGTACTGAAGGTTTATCAGCGCTCTTGACGAAAGGAAAAGAAGATGGTTTGCTAAGTGGTGTGTCTGTTTCTCAACGAGGACCTCGGGTGAGTCACTTGTTTTTTGCTGATGACAGCTTACTATTTGGAAAAGCAAATAAAGCTGAGAGCAATTGAGTGAAAGAGATTTTACAGATTTATGAGAAGTGCTTAGGTCAAAAAATCAACTTTGAGAAATCAGTTGTATTATTTAGCAGCAACACGAAGCTACCTGATCGAGAGGATGTCAAAGCTATTTTCGGGGTTCATGAGCATAGTATTATTGAGAAGTATCTGGGTTTACCTACTTTAGTTGGTCGGAATAAGAAGGCAACTTTCAATTGGATTAAAGAACGGATTGCGAAGAAAATTGGAAGCTGGAATATTCAATGGCTATCGCAAGGAGGGAGAGAAGTAATGATAAAGTCGGTTTTACAAGCCATCCCAACATATGCTATGAATGTTTTTGCTTTCCCACAAAATTTATGCCATGATATAGATGGCATGTTGAGCCGTTTCTGGTGGAAGTAGAAGCTTGACAAGCGCCCTATTTATAGGATAGCTTGGAAGAAGTTGTGTCGAGCAAAGGATTATGGTGGACTTGGCTTTCGTGACATGGAGGACTTCAATGTGGCATTGCTGGCAAAGCAAGGTTGGAGGCTTTTGCAAAATCCCGACAGTTTGGTTACCAAAATCCTCAAAGCAAGATACTACCCACGATCCTCATTTATGGATGCTAAAATTGGCTGGCAACCCTCCTTTACTTGGCGGAGCATTCTCAAGGGCAGAGAGCTTCTTCAACATGGTCTTCGATGGAGAGTCGGAGATGGGAGAAATATTCGAGTTTTTCATGATAAATGGGTACCAAAAGTCTCTGATTTTACCCCCAAGTCTGGACTTCAAAACTTGCCGACTGATATGCTTGTATCGGATCTTATTAGTGAAAATGGAGGTGGTTGGAATTATGACATGGTTATGGATTCTTTTGATGAACAGGATGCTGAGGCTATTTTGCAGATTCCTTTAAGCTCGAGATCGCCGGTGGATCGTATTGTTTGGCACTTTGATACTAATGGACAATATACTACTGGAAGTGGTTATCGTTTTCTCCATCAACTACATAATGAGGAGGATTCAATTTCTATGGAAGAGTGGGCTGATAATAAAGCATGTTTACGGTAAATATGGAGAGCAGATATTCCACCAAAAATCAGAATCTTCACATGGCGTCTTTTTCATGAAGCATTGGCTGTAATGGATAATCTTCATGCAAGGGGAATGGTTGATGATAGCATTTGTCCTCGGTGTAAGGAAGAGGTAGAAACATGTCTACATGCTGTGAAACATTGCACTTTTGCTGCTGAAGTATGGTCTCATGTGTGGTAGCTTTTCCTCCATGATGATTCAATACCGCACGAGGATGATCCGGAGCAAGAAGAGGCTAATCTCGACAAAAATCCAGATTGGTTTCGGGTTGGTTTGTTTACAGCATGGGCAGTTTGGGGAGCAAGGAATAAGGCTGTGTTTGAGGAAGTATTAACCAGGCCTCTTGAAACAACCTGTTTTGCTTATGCATACTTTAAAGAATTTGGGAGATGCCGAACTATAACTAGTATTCCTCAGCCTCGTGTTCTTCCCAGCTGGAAACCGCCGATGGCACCACTGGTGAAAATCAATTTTGATGGCGCTTTACACAATAATGGCAGCCTAGGTGGATATGGTGTTGTTGCGAGAGACTCGTTGGGGCTGCCTTTAGGTGCCTGTGCAGGTCGCGTCCAGCATGTATCAGATGCTCTATTGGCAGAGACTCATGCTCTTATTCGAGCTCTCACCTAGGCAAGGGATATGGGTTTCTATAGAATCATAATAGAAGGTGATGCTCAATGTCTTATTCAGAAACTTCACGGCTCTCACGATGATCTTTCTCGTGTTGGAAATTTGGTGGCAGATGCCAAGCATTTTTCGAGCTCTTTTATGAATTGCTCATTTCTTTATGTTAGTAGACATAGCAACAATGTTGCTCATAAGCTAGCTCGTCATGGATTATCATTGGATGAAGAAATTGTATGGATAGAGGACATGCCTTCTTGACTTAATGATCCTTTACAAACTGATTGTACTATTTCTTAATCGTAATGAAGATCCGTTTTTCTCTAAAAAAAACACATGTCAACTCTCGAAAAAATAATTAATAATAGAGCATTGCTACATGACTAGAAAAATTATCCCGAAATTTGGTCCTACATGACGTGTTATTACACGATTGGTTAAGTAGATTGGTCCCACCACTATTTAAGTGGGGTTTTGTTACAAAACATGGGATGACCCCACATGACACATCATTCGGGATAAAATTCTGGTCAATTTTTCTGAACATTTAAAATTTTCCTTAATAATAATAAATAAAATTCAACAAAAACAATTAATTAACCCGAAAAATTGTTGCTGCCAACTTCTCAAAATTGTTCAAAAGAAAAAACCAGAAAACTTTCCAAACCGAGAAATTGATAATCTGTCTTTATGAAGATCTTTGCTACTATAGAGATATATTGGAATCGAAGAATAAAAATATTCTGTCCTATATTTTGTGTCCCATTCAGTGATATCATGTGTTTTTTTTTTCATTTTTTAATGTTATTTTAACGGTGTGTTTGGTTGAGAGTTCTGAAGGAATGTGGTGGGATGAGACGAGAAAGGAGCTTTTATTGGCTAAAGTCTCATGTTTGGATTGAAAATTAAATTTGATCCATAGATTTTGGAGGACCAACTGAAGTACCAGTCAATCTTTAATTCACAAAAATGCTAGACATTCCCTCACTTCCGTTTCCTTTTACATTTTAAACTATACAAACAAAAATTGGTCATTCATTTCTTTCCTTAAAGAAACCCTCCTTTTTCATCCTTTCAGCTCCTTTAATCCTCCAAAAAATTTATCCAAACACACTATAAGTCTACCTTATACAAATTAAATTATATATATTCATTCTAAAATCCTATAGGAAATATATTAATATTTAGAACTAACTATTTACATAAATATTTATTTTTAATTTGAGGCTAAACCTTGTGTTTAAGTGTAATTTTCATTTTTTATTAATGTTATACAAGTTGATCATTCTTGATTTATGACTAGCAAATTATTTTAGTTTTAGAGTTTCTTTTTTTTTTTCTCTCGGTTCTTATCATATATATGAGTAGGTGGTTATCAGCTCGCACTGGTTCGTCGAGCATTCTTGATATGTGGCTAGCAAATCATTTTAATTATAGATTTTTTTTCTCTCAGTTCTTATCATATATGTGAGTAGGTGGTTAGCAAATTCGATATTTGTAGCAGATCTTATAATTGAAGAACTAATCTGGCAAAGTAAAATAGTAGTGCCTTAAAACATGTTGTTGTTGAAAATAAAAGTTTTTGTAGTTGTTGTCATACAATTTCCCTTTTTTAGAGTTGTTGTCGCTTAATTTATCGAATAAAGATAGAAGGATATATTGCAATATAAGCATGGAGGATAAACCATCTTTATAAGACTATAATTATTCTTTTTTTTTTATATAAATAAAACTATAATCATTCTATTTGGACATGAAATGTATAATAATGCATTTTAAAAAAAATTTAATATTTCGGATAAACTTACTTTTAAAACCACAATTAATTGGATTCACATTCACCTTTAGCAAAAGACTAAAAAGTAGAGTTCTCCATCTTAACATTAACCAAAATTTAGGGTCTTAAAGTAATTTGGTAGGTGGAAAAAGACTCAAATGTTTAATAATCTAGTCCCTCATTAACCCTAACGTGAGATCAAATAGTAAATTCATAAGGCTGGAGGAAAAAAGAATGGTAAGAACCTAACTGAGAGTCTTCTTGGTAAATAAATAATACATGATTTTATGGTTAATAAATGCTTTCACATTCAACTGGTTAAAACCTTTGCAATTACGAAAAAGGATTGGAGGAAAAGGGAACGGTGAGAAACTAACTGAGGGTGTTCTTAGTAATTAACCAAGTGAGAAAAGACAGAAAATGATAAAAAAAATTTAAATGGAGCCTTCTCATCGATTCTCAAAAGGGGCCTTTAGTAAATTTTTTGGATATTTCAAATAACATTTAGTATATATGTTAAAATTTGAAAACAAACCGGACATAATATTTGAAAAAAAAAACAGACATAATATAAGGCACATCTGACATAATTTAATAGATGAAACATAAAGCATGACACAAAAATGGATAGGCTATCTGCATCCGGAATCGAATTGATAAAAGCAACTTGTAGATTTTCTTTTTGGTACCGAACAAAAGTTGATTAAGGAGCTAAAATTTGACGTAGTTGTCCAATATATTACAACACGACGAATTTTTTTGGCCAAATACAACACGACGAATTTACTTGCCCATTTTTAATTATTAGAAAGGAAAAGAAATCATTATTAAAAATTTATTAATAAGGAAATTGTATTGACTAATTTAACCTTACCATTGAATTGACTAGGAAATAGATGGATAAAGGGAGAGTAGACCCGAAGAGAGAGAATGAGAAAAGAATCAAAGAAACTACCAATACTTAGCATATTTTGTTTTTGATATATTTACAAGTTAACCTTGTTTGAGTCAGGTTGTTCCACTATGGGGGTAAAACTCTCCAAATAATGGTTTTCTCCATTCTCAAGATTCGAACATGAGATCTTACTTAAGGGAAACAAGTGTCAAACTAATTAAATCAACCACTTGTATATTTCATGTACTGTTAGTGTATAGAAGCTACACACTGCCAGTCCATGGAATTGTACCACCTTATTAATGAGAAAATCCAAAATCTTATAGGCCCTTCTAAATAAATTACAAGAATTCTTTTTAATAATTACATTAAATTATTAGAAAAAATTAGGCATAGAAATTGATATGAATCTAGTTGTATCTAGATTCAAATCTATCATTGAGACCCGCCAAAGATCAACTTGAACTCCTTCAACTCCTAGATGAGTATGTCGACAACCTACACTTAAGCAATCTTCTTCTTTCGTCGGCCTTAGATCTTCAATTAGACCTGCAATTGTCAACCTAAGATCACAAGATTCACAAACAACCAAGTAATCACAACCTAATTGTTTACTAGGACTCTACAAGATTGAAGAACCCTAAGTATGCTCAAACTAGAACAATGAAGCTAAGATAATCAATTGAGTGAATAAACCTCAACTTTATTAATCAACTTAACTTGTGTTTACAAGAGATATTGGTGCCCTTATATAGGCTTCAAGTCGACGCATAACCCCCCCTTAAACCGACCTATGCATTCAATGCAAGGGACAAGGGCGGTTAACACATAGAACAATCTAGAAACTATCCAAAAATACAACCAATAGGAAAATAACTAAGGATTGGACTTAATTAGACAAGGCCCAACCCTAAACAAGGTTCAAACTAAATAATTAACTATTCTAAGATAGAATTAAGGCCCATATGGCCGAATTACACAATGAAAGGCCTAATGCTCATCGATTTCAAGCAAAGTGAGGAGCTTGGAATCGATGGGAATATTCTTGCACTTATCTTCATTAAAGCTCTTCAATTGATCTTCAATGGACTTCAAATCTTCAAGATGAGTTCGAACAAGGCTTGTTAATGCATCTTTTGAACTTCTTAGCTCTTGCTCTAGTCATCGGATCTAAAGGCATCTTCAATGGATCAAATGGCATCTTTGGCATCTCCTTGAAGCTTGAATCATGTCTTGTGCAATTCCCTTGATCTTGAATCATGTCCTTGCCGCATGTGCTCATCCTCTCCATGACCTTCATTGTGTTCTTCATGTCCATGATAAGCCCTTGGCGCATCAGAAATGCTAAGGTTAAATGGCAGAAATTAATTTCGTTTTCTTGTCATTATCCTAAATATTCTATGATCTCTTGGATGGTTGTGTACGACCGGTTACCTACTATGGACAGACTACTAAATTGGGATATTAGATTGGACTCCAGCAATTGTGTTTTTTGTGGACTTCATCTTGAGACAAGAGATCATCTCTTTTTTACTTGTGAATACTCCAAACATCTTTGGTAGAAAGTACTGCTTGCTTGCAAGCTTAGTAGAACAGTTGGTGATTGGAATATTGAATACAATTGGGCTATCAACAAGATTAAAGGAAAATCATTTCTCTCTTTGATCCTGAAGTTAGCTTGGAATGCATATTGTTCCCTGTTGTGGAGAGAACGGAATGCCAGAGTCTACAAAGGAAAATAGCAGGATGTAGATCACTTTTTTCAAGAGATTGCAAAAGTTATTAGGCTCAGGTTGCATGGTTTCCAACATGTAGCCAGAGATCCTATTAATGTATTTATTTGTAACGGTTGGAATTTGTACTTAAGCTGATGAGTGCTAGCTTTAGCTAGTTTATTTTGATGTACTTTGTTTTTGGTAGCACTTCTTGCTGGTAGCAGTTTTTACTGCTGCTCGGATAAATAAAGGAAACATATTTATCCAAAAAAAATTACATTAAATTATATTTTTTCAATATTAGCTACCGTCTTCCAAAACCCAAATTCCAAAGTCTGAGCCTTATTTTCCCTCAATCGTCTCCATCCCATCTCCAGCTTCCTTCGACAGCCTTAGCCTTAGCCTATTCGAGACGACTCAATCATCGTTAGTGCTGAGATTGGCTAGATTTCGTGATTTATAAGAGTGAATTCAAGGTTTATTTTGTTAGGCAAAGCCAAGGTTTGACTTCTAGTAAACTTGGGATTATTTTGTTCGTACTTAATTTATAAGACTGAATTCATTCAATTATATAATTAACGAAAAGATTGAGAAGATACAAAGAATAGGTTAGCGCGAAGGAGTCGAAGGATGCCAGAGACGATGAAGCATAGAAAATAACCAGATTGTGATTTGGGGGAAGATGATAGATAATATTGAAAAAATATAATTTAATGTAATTATTAAAAAGAATTCTTGTAATTTATTTAGAGGGCCTATTAGATTTTGGGTTTTCTCATTAATATGGTGGCACAATTCCATGGCCCGACAATGTATAGCTTCTATACACGGACAGTGCATGGAATATGAACTCTTAGCATATTTAAGCTTAAAGAGAAGGAAAGAGAAGAAAAAAAAGTTGTTGCAAATAGCAACTAAGCCAACAAGAATAATTGTAAATGACCAGATTTGGCTTTGGTAATTGGTAGTTGTAAATTAGGTTCTAGCCTTTTGCCGATATATGGGCAAAGGTCAATGCCGAGATGGTTGGCTTGCGTTATCAACAATAGGCTGGGATGGAAGAGAAGAGAATAGAAGAAAGTAGAAACAAGAGGAAAAACCAATAAGTTCGATTCCCTGGAAGCGCATTTGTTGGGAAGACTTTAATCTTACACGCTCCCGACCTTAAAGCTATTAGTCTCAGGCCCAAAGGGCTTGGGGATAATCTTGGTAAAAAAAAAAACAAGAGGGAAAAAAAATTAAAGGGTAAAATTGTATTTATAATTTCCTGATTACTAATTAAATAGAGCTATCAAAAGTTGACCGGAACCCAATATTTCAATGAATTATAAGTTAACACGAATAACCCAAGAATTTATAAGTTTACCTATTAATATTATAAATTATCATTTATTATTATTCATATAAAATATATACTGTCAATTTGTAATCAATGATATTTCAATTTAGTCCTCTATTATTGTTAACTTCTATTGACTAAGTTCCAATTGCATGCAATTAATGGTCTCTCAGTTTTAAAATCTTTTGATTCAGGGTTTGTAAGTTTTCATTTTGCTCAAATTGGGTTAAGATTGAAATGAGTTTAGTTTTAATGCAGGATATAATATATACTATATATTATTTTTAACTACATAGGAAATTACTAAAAGGCCAAATTGAGAATTAATGTGGTGGCTCCTTTTGGTCATTTTTGGTCTTTTCACACTTTTCAGGTGACTAAAAAGCCCCTCTATGAGTTTCCCCTATTCCTTTTCCTTCTACCCTTTTTCGTAATTACACTTTTAGGATGACCTAAAAACCCCTCTATGAGTTTCCCCCATTCCTTTTCCTTCTACCCTTTTTCGTAATTACACATTTCCCTTCCTTAATGGTTTTTAATTAATGTTTAATGTTTTTAATTAATTGCTTCTAAACCCTAAACCCTTAATTACTTTTAGTTAATGTTTCTCTCGCTGTTGTCTTTTTTTCTCTCACCAACTCAGTTGCTGCTTCCTTTCAATACCTCGGTTCTGATCAATCTTCAGGTTTGCCAAAAATTAAACATTTCCATGACTCCCCTCTGTTTTCACCTTCATATCTCTTTCCTCTTTCTTCTTCGTCTCCATCCCTTCAACATGGGTCGTTCAATATTTTTCCCATTCTGAATTAAAACCACCATTTGTTCAATGTGAGTATTAATTATCCAATTAACAGCATATTTTATTACCTATTTGACACTTTCTATTACTTACAAAAAAAAAAACATGTTCTAAACCTTCTTAATTTTGCATGTCTAGAAAGTTAGCTTACAAAGATTTATGCAGAAACATAATTAAAACTAATCCATTTAAAAAATTGCATTTTTACTGCAACCTTATATAATCCAATCAATTAATCAATCACGCACCACTCTAGAACAAAAAAAATGTTCTTGGCTCTTATATAATTGATTATATTAATATCCTTATTCAATCAATTAATCAAGCACCACTCTAAAATAAAGAACGCCCGTAGCGCCAGCGCGGGCTAATATAACTTGTTTTAATTAATTTAGATATCTTAAAATTTTCATTCACATAATGTTTATTTTCTTATTATTATATCAAATTAATAATAGCTATCTACTGGTAGTCTGGTACCATATTAATAATCTACCTAAATAACTACGGCTGAATAGCCACTTTGTCCCCTATAGATTGCAAATTTAGGACAGATTATTGCTCCTGAACTTTAAAATCTGGCACTTTGCTCCTTGAATTTGCAAAATTAGACCAATTTACCCCTGACTTAACGGTTGACTGACAGATCCGTTAAGTTCCATCAAATTTGCTGATGTGGCTTTTTCATGTCAACGCTCATGTGAGCTCCACCCTAGCAATTAGGTCATGTGGGGCACACATGATGACATGGCAATTTTTCTATTTTTCTTTAATTTTCTTCTTATGTTGACGTGGCATGTCACGTGGCAATTTCCGTCTGATAAGGCATGCCACGTAAGTATCGTTACGGTGCCGTCACAAACTTAACGATTTTTCAATTATGGAGGGTGTAAAATTTACCCAAAATAAAACATCAATGTACAATAAGATCAAAATAAAACTTTAAAATGCAAAACGCCAATCTATACCAACTTTTAAGGTGTAAAGTGGTATCTATGCCATTAAATCTGACATGATAGTAGATTCAAAATATTTTACGTATAATTGTTACGAATGCATACCAAAAGAAATAATAATAATTTACACAAGGTTTAAACGGAAAATTTAAGTTCATACCTCCTTTCTCCTTCGTATAATTCTTCTCTCCTTCCCATCTCAATTATTGTCTTCAACTAATAAAAACATTCCATCACCTCATTTTGACTTTTGGCTCTCAATTGAACTTTAAGTATGTTGGACAAAAACGCGGTGGGGAAGAACAAAATTTTATATAGAAGATAAAATACAAGCTCTCACTCTCTAATTATAGACCACACATCACACTTGCACTCAACTGTTGATAGTTTAGGGGGATTGTTGATAGTTTAGAATGTTGGTAATTAAATATATATGATTATTTACCAATACAATTTAGTTGATCATGAAAAGTCATTAATGGATTTTGTGATTATTCATGAATCAAGAGATGAATATTGTAATTATTCATGAATCAAGAGTTCTCTTGTGAAAATATATGTATTTATATAAAGTTGTGTTTATTAAAAGACACATCGGTTCATCAACTATATAAAGGACCTCTACTTTGTTATTTATAAAAGTAGAAATGACATGAGAAAAATAGAGAGTCTATTAACTATTTTCACTGCTTATGATTGGAGAGTTTGTGGCTTTATTGTATCCTAGAGGGAATAAAACCCTTTAAGAAAGTGACTTCCGTCACGTCTCAAAGTCGTTTCATTTCTTCTTTCTCCTCCTTCAACAATATCTTACAACAATTTAAAGGGTTTTATCCGAAACTTTATGTTTCATTATTGTGAGGGTGGAATTAAGAAAACAAAATTGGAAGCATGAAACTCCAAATAATTGAATTACTCGAATAGTTGCAACGTGTGACTATCAAAGACATGGAGACTCTCATTCCGATTTCTTAAATAGACAAAGGATTTGATCTAGATCATTTCTGATCGGTGGAAGAAAAGAGTATGTACATGCAAACTCCATAAGGTAAGGCCCTAAACTTGACCTAATTATGATCTTATGTTATCACAAATATTGTCAACATATATGAAAGCCATGAACTTTATTTTGAGACATTTTGAAATTAAGTTATTTGACTACCGTTTTAAGGTCATGAATTTAATGCTATATATTATGGTCTCAAATGAAAGTATGCCCACGATTACTATTTTTTTTCTTTATGGCTAATCTTTTTTCATAAGCAGTTTTTTATGGCTTATATGTGTTGACTATTGAGAATTGAACTTTATTCTCTTTATTTGTGATAGTCGCAATAACTTTGAAAGTTAAGTCAATTTGATAATTTGAATTTGATCTTTATAATAATTAAGATATTTACCATAATATAGTTGGAACTCTCATGAGTGATTATTAAAGAAATCATGATATTACTTGATATATGCATATGTTCATGTTATATATATTTCTTTGAGATATTTATCATGATTCAGTTCTGATGCCATGAAAACATAGTGATGTTAATTAAGATAAATTGTATTTATATCTTGTGACAAAAGTGACTATTAATATCAAATAAATTGAATGAATAAATAAGTAGTCACAAGGTACTTATGGCATTCTATTATCTTATCGGTGTTGCATATACTATGTGATTAATGAACAATTAGTA
>AWWV01007359.1:0-10541 GCA_001974805.1 Corchorus capsularis
AAAAAAAGATTAGTGGCGACTCCTCCTTTTTTCCAAAGTCGTTTCGACATGGGTTCCCCGGACCCGGACGTTTCGACAGCTTGGCGACTTCCACTGGGTACAGTTAGAGAGTCGGGCCTCACTTAGTCTATCAAGATCTAGGGTTTAATGAAATGGTTGCTTGTTTTTCTTTCCTTGCTTGTTTTGCATCTTTACCGCTTTCCATGTATATACATCTGTTTGCTTCACCCCTATCTTGTGTTGTTTCTCTTGTTTTCTGTTGTGGTTAGTTACTAGGTCTGCCAGGTTTAGTTTTAGGTTAATGGTAAGTTGTTCCTTCACACACATCACTTAGATTGCATTTTACATTAGCATTTTGTCACCTTAATTAGATTTGGGATGTATAATAAGCAAGCCTTCGTGGGACCAACCAGGTCCCCGTACAGGTTGTGCGAAAAACCTCCACCCAATAAGGCCTTGCTGGGTCGAAATTGGGAACCTTCTAGGTGTGAGCGGACTAAACCCAGCATATAAGTTGGTACACATAAGGAACACCTCTTACCTTTACCATCTGGTTTTGTCAAAAGAAATTAAGAACCATAGAGTGAGTAATGAAAGAGTAATTTCATTACTTACAACAAATGGACCGACCTGCCCCAAAAGGACTCACAGTCCAGATTTCTATTCAAGGAAAACCTTTTCATTCAAAAAAGGAGTTTCGTTTTTCAACTTTTTATTCTGGTATTGTTACTTACTGTATACATTTATATTCCCTTACTAACTTGTGTTCTGTTGTTTTGTTGTCCTTCATTTTGTTTCATGCATTCATCACATTAGGTTATCACATAATGGCAAAAACCAAGAAAAAGGGTGTACCAAACAGGGTGGGACCCACGCATCAGTTATCAGAAGGAGGCACGAGTGCAACGACAGTAGTAGGTAGTCCACCGGAAAATGGGAGAGAGCAGCAGGGAAATAGGGTTGTGACTTCTCTAGACTATGGCATCGAGTTTCCACCTGTAACTCGTTTTGATACCAGTCAGAGTGACCTTGATAAATTGAAAAGCTTGTGGGCCAGATTTTCGTACAAGGAGCAGTTCAAGCAGAAGTATGGGCTTATCGGATCTCTGATTGATACCGAGGTTGATCATTCATTGTTAAAGGCTATGATATATTTCTGGGATTCTGCTCGTCGTTGCTTCGTTTTCAATGAAGTAGATCTGGTGCCAACAGTGGAAGAGTATCGCTCCATGTTGTTTCCTTCGGACGGGTTCCCATTCAGAAAGCCTAATGACAAGATTTATTGGAGAAGGTTGCACCCCCAAGTTAGCAAACATATTTCTAAGATGACTGGGGACAAGACAGATCAGTGGGTGAAGGGACTAAGTACTTTGAGCAAGGAAGCAAGGGCCTTTAAAGAAAGTTATCTGACTCAGAAAGCCGAGGAACACTTTGGGGATGAAGAAAGGGATCCCAGCTGATAGCCCTTTTGATTTATGGCTTGATCATTTTCCCTAAAGCTCCGTCACATGTGGATGAGTTGATGATTGACATACAAGATCAGGCAAAACACGGGTTTGACATCTCGCCAGCAATTGTGGCAGAGACTATCCGATCTTTGAATCACTGTAGGAGAACCGGAGAGGGAAAGTTCATCGGTTGTGCGACCATGTTGACCATATGGATAAAGACACACTTGCCCTTGATCGACACAACTAAGATGTCCATTCAGTTCCGAGATAGTGATCCCATTAAGGAATTTAAGAATATTGCATGGGTTAAGAAGACGGTACAGGAATGGATAGATTGGTTCAGAGAGTGTGGGCATGGCAATATTGTGTGGAGGGCACGGTGGATGAGAAGTAAGACCCCAGTGCATCGAAGCGGTGGAGAATCATTCATGTTACTCATGGGGCCATGGGGAACCACCAGTTACTCGACTTCTTTGGCACTTAGACAGTTTGGAGTAGGGCAATTCATTCCCGATATGCAGGGTTTGTGCAGTATTGACATTGAGCATAAGGGGCAGTTGGAGGTAGATGCAGCCAGGGCTAAGGCACTCAAGTGGAAGAATTCACAATGGGAGTATGTGACTGACTCGCCTTATAAGACAACCCCATCTCCAGAATATGTCATATGGCACAAGGAAACAGTCAAGAATCTAGCGCCGCCTCCCGCCAAGAACCCAAGAATCAGATTAGGGGCAAACAGTGAGGATGAGCTCAATAAATTGAAAATTGAAAACAAGCGCCTTCGCGAAGGGGCTGTACTTAGGGAATTGGAAGAAAAACTCAAGACAAAGAAAGCTAAGTGGGAAGAAGAAAAAGCACGGCTAATGGAAGCAGCCGAGGACCTACAGATTCAGATGGACAAGGTAGTAAAAAGGAAAGAAGAGTTGGAGCAGGATTATCAGAAAGAAAAAGATAAAGCAGAATATTGTGCAAATCAGAACAAGAAATTTGGCCAATCAATTGATGCACTCAAGGATGAAGTGAGGGATCTGAAAGGAAAGAGAATTATAGTGGTTACTCAAAGTCCGACGTACATTGCACTCCAACGGGAGAAGACACGGATTGAAAGTGATGGTCAGAATATCAAGCAGGAGTTGGAGGAGGAAAGAAACTTTAGCAATAACTTAGTCTCCCTAGCCAGACGTCAGGATGAAGAAATCATAATTTTAAAAGGACGGGAGGCAGAGTTCCATGAAGCCAATGAAAAGCTCGTTGCCTTGACAATCGCACTTGTGAAAGAAAAGGAGAAGACCGCAGGGCAGGAAGTACAGTTGATGTTGTGGAAAGCCGCTTACGAAGCTCAAATCCAGGATCTGAATACTGAAATAATCCGTTTGGAAGAATTGGCACAGGAACGAAATGACAACTTCGATGATCTCGAGTCAGAGTACTATCAGCTGAAGGTTAAAGTGAAGGAACTAAAAGGGGCATGGTTTTTCATCAAATACAGGCTCTACAAATGGGAACATGCCTACCACACCCGCACCGACCAGTTGATAGAATTGCAGACATATGTCCAAAAAGGAGTAGCAAAGGCTAAGGAAATCAAAAGTGAGGTTCAGAAGGCCTGCAATCAAAAGATATTCAAAAGACTAGAAGGAGAGGAGGTCCTTGATTGCTTGGGGAAGGTGATCCGTCTGTTCGGAGCTTTCATCAGTGCTTACAAAGACATATCCCTTAATGAAGACTGTGATGAGCGCAGACGCGAGGGGTCGGTGAAGGATATTCAATAGATACTTGGTGATGTTAGTTTAAAATGGTTAAACAAATAAACATTTGGAGATTGTAATTAAAGTTTGAACAATTTGGTGATGTAATGATGTGGTGTTTTAAACCTGTTTTGGGATAATTCAGCTTCTTGGTTTTGGCAATATGTGACTAGTTTTTACATATAATGGATATTGATTTATGTGAATGCACAAAATCAAAGTTATGAAGTGTTACCACAATGGTGGAAAATCTTTATGGCTTGCCCTTTTAGGTCATTCATTCGAATATTCATGCATACACCATATATAAATGCCAGTACGAAGGATACTTTGACTTATGTGAATGCACAAAGTCACAAGTTCTAGATATAAAAGTGAAGAATTATGAATTCCACTACAATGGTGGGGAATCTTGTAAACTCTTCCTTTTAAGGCATTCATTCATCCACATCCATAAAGGATTTAATCTTAGTTTCTAATCGATGGTTTTAATAATAAAGGTTCCAAGATAGCTCAACGTCAGTATTTTACAAGGTCAAAGGCTAAGGCAATGGCAGGGCTGCATGGTGAAGAATTTGAGGAACTGAAGCGAGATAGGGATGAGATGAAGGAACAGTTGAGGCAAGTGTTAGCAGCAGTGAACAGGTTGTCTGTAGCCATAGAAAATCCAACAAAAGAAGGGGCGGCACGAGAGAAAACAAACAACTTGGATGAGATGGCAGAAAAACCTAAGATAATGGGAAGTTGCAGGCTGAAACAACCAATGATGTGCTGCCTGGATATGTCTATTATCCCACCGCACCCTACTATACTCGAGGGGAGGGTTCGTATGAGAATCCGGTGCACTATCACCCAGGAACACTAGCTGTAAACCAAGAAAAGCCGTTGGGGGCTATTGGAAAGCAGGAGGATGACTCGGCAAATGAGAACAAGCGCATGTTGAGTTTGATAGAAGAAAGGCTTCGTGGGTTAGAAGGCTCGAGTAGTTACTATGGGCTCATCAACGCTGCAGAACTATCCTTGGTGGATGGCCTGGTCATACCTCCGAAATTCAAGGCCCAGGAGTTTTGAGAAATTTTGACGGGACCAAAAAGCTACCCAAGCAATCATTTGAAAAGCTATACGAGGAAGATGGGACCTTATGCAGAAAATGAAAAGTTGATGATCTACTGCTTTCAGGATAGCTTGACAGGAACGGCCTCTGCATGGTACAACCAGCTCGATAAGCATCGCATTCGCTCCTGGGATGATCTTGCAAAGGCTTTCCTTGACCAGTATAAATACTTGATTGAATTGGCCCCAAACAGAGAAACTTTGAAAGCCATGGAAAGGAAACCAACCGAGAGTTATACTGAGTTTGCTCAGCGCTGGAGGGATATGGCTGCCCAGGTCAGGCCGACAATAGGGGAATCAGAAATTTCGGGGCTTTTCATTGACACTCAGAAGTCGATCTTCTATGATAAGCTTTTCAACATGTCCGGTGAACCATTTGCGAAGATTGTGGTGATAGGACAGAAGCTTGATAATAGCATTAAGTCCGGGAAGATTGCAGTTCCAGATGAAGCTAAAAAGGGGTCGACTGGGAAAAAGAAAGAGGAAGTAAGTAGTGTCAATCAGGTGGGGTACCAGCCTCAAGGTTCCTATAGACCATATTATCCACCTCCCACCTACAGTTATCAACAACCTACTCAGAGCTCGATGAACTATTATCGCCCACCAACACCAGCTCCATACTCTTATCAGCCAGTCAACAACATTGGAGGCATTTCCTATAGGGCGCCAGCGCCAAATCAACAATCCTCAGTACTCACACCACAACCTGTTGGTCAAGCTTTCCCTCCAAGGGCTACCTTCCGCCAAGCTAGAGAACAAATCGATCCTATCCCGTATACATATTCAGAGCTGCTACCACAGTTGGTTCAGCAGAATTTGGTCCGTCGGGTTCAGTATCAGCGTCCTATACAACCGCCATTTCCTACATGGTATGATGTTAACGCTTATTGCGATTTCCATTGTGGGGCCCAAGGACATCCCACCGAGAATTGTTTTAGATTGAAGCAAGAAGTTCAAGCTTTAGTGAAGAGCGGAAAGCTCAGTTTTCCCAAAGTAGAACAGCCAAATACTACAGGGAATCCGTTACCTAATCACAATGGAGGTCAAGTCAATGCTATATGTGGAAGGGAAGTTGTGATAAGAGATGTCCGCAAGGTTGTCACCCCTATGGAAACAGTATACAAGGCGTTAGTGAAGGCCGACATGATAGATCCAGGACAGTATGGGGAACAGGTTAATAATGGAACATGCCCCATTCATAGGATGCATGCGATACAAGACTGTCAAGTGTTCAAGACTTTAGTCCAGAAGTTGATGGATGAGGCCCGAATTCAGTTCTATATTGAAGTTCCGATAGAGGATGTCAATGTGGTGATAGAGGAAGAAAAGCCAAAGTCATTTATCCCCACCTTGCCCACCAGGTTGCCGCCATCACCCTTCGTACCCACAATCCCAGTGGTACGACCCTTTATACCAAAGCCTCCCACAATAATGCCGCAACACATGATGGTCAACTCACCTAAGCCTTTTGCCTATGAAAGCAATCATTGTGTGCCTTGGAGATATGGTGTTAATGTGCCCCCTCAAACAGCAGAAGTTCAAACAGATTCAGCTAACATAACTGGAGTGGGAGGAATGACTAGAAGTGGTCGTTGCTATTCACAACCTTTGAAAGAACCAATACGAAGAGATGAGGAGTTTGAGAAAAGATGTCCTGCGGATAAGCCGCCAGTGATGGAACAAGGCCAATCATCTGCTCAAGGGGAGATAGGAAAGCCATGCTTTACAGAGAAGGAAGCTTGTGAGTTTCTCAAGATTATCAGGCATAGTGAGTACAGTGTAGTAGATCAATTGAACAAGATGCCTGCTAGAATTTCCATCTTATCTCTGTTGTTGAATTCAGAAGCACATCGGAAAGCCTTACTTCGGGTATAAGTCAAGCCTATGTAGAACAGGGAATCACAGTGGAGAATCTCGATCATATTGTGGGGAGCATAACCGCGGGACACATTACCTTCACTGACGAGGACATCCCCGAAGGAGGAAGGATTAGTTTGAAAGCTCTATACATATCAGCTGAGTGCAATGGGTTCCATGTCGGTAGAATTCTGATTGATAACGGGTTGGCCTTGAATATCATGCCGTATCATGCATTGGAAAAGCTATCTGTGGACCTTTCCTACATTAAACCAAGCAATATGATGGTGAGAGCTTTTGATGGAACCACTCGCTCCGTGAGGGGTGATATTGAGATTCAGATGGTAATAGGAGGGGTTGAATTCTTGATGACTTACCAAGTAATGGATATAAGTCCCTCATATTCTTGTTTATTAGGAAGACCTTGGATTCATATGGCAGGGGCAGTACCGTCCACCTTACACCAAGCGGTTAAGTTCCGAGTGGGAAACAAGCTGATAAAGATTAAAGCAGAAAAAGATATTAGAGCTATGCAAACTCACAGCGCCCCATATGTGGAAGCTACAAAGGAGAGTATAGAGGATTCTTATCGCTCTTTCGAAGTTGCAGAAGTGACTCATGTTAAGGGAGGAAAGTTGCCCAGGCCTCATATCACTAAAAATTGGATGATGCAGCTGAAGCAGTTGGTTGGGAAGGGGTGGAAAGTTGGATGTGGTTTAGGAAAAAGACTTCAAGGAATTGGGGAAGCCATTTCTACACCAGGGTATGCTTATACTTTTGGCCTGGGTTTTAAGCCAGTTTGGAAGGATCGAGTTGAGTCAAAAGAAAAAATGAAGCAAAGAAGGATAGCCAGACTTAAGGGAGAGCCATACGAAGCCGACAAAATGGAGTTCCCTCCCCTGAATCACACTTTCAGGTCAGCTGGTTGGGAGAACTCATCAGAGAAGATAGATGCCCTTCATTTGGCCACTGAAGTTTTAGCTGCCGGAGGAAAATTTATGGAATTATCAGTTAATGCAGTGGAGGATGCGTCAGAGGATAGGTGCCCATGGATTTACCCAGCAGAGTTAGGATCAAAGGAGGTCAATTGGACTGAGTTTGAGTTTCCAGTAGTTATCAACTATGAAATGTAATCAAACTCTCTAAAGTTTTAATATCTTTTCCCTAAAAATGTGATTGAATCTCATTTTCATGATCATGGATGTTATTTAAATCATGCTCTCTTTGTTATGATGAGTAATGAAGTTGAATGCATATTCAAGTTTTCCTCTCATTCATTCCATTTTTGATTGCATATATTTATTTATTTACTTTTACTTTTTTTATTTCTCTATACATATATATTCTCTTCAATTTCTTTCACAGGCCAACTGGCAATGAATGCGAGGACGAACTAGATAGCCATGCAAATATTTTCGAAAGGCCTGTGTGTAATAATGATATGGCTGAGGAATATGCCGAGGACTTAGTGCTAGCCTCAGACCTTATGAGATTGGTTGAGCAAGAAGATAGGCAAATCCAGCCTCATAAAGAATCCACTGAATTGATAAACTTGGGTACAGAGGAGAACATAAGGGAAGTAAAGATTGGCACTACGTTTGACGCCAAAAGACAGACAACAGTTAGTAGAATTGCTAAAAGAGTACGCAGATGTTTTCGCATGGTCTTATCAGGATATGCCAGGGCTGAATCCTGAGGTAGCAGTTCACAGATTACCGATTAGACCTGAATGCAAGCCCGTACAACAGAAATTAAGAAGGATGAAGCCGAATATGCTTTTGAAAATAAAGGAAGAAGTCAAGAAACAGTTTGATGCTGGTTTTCTTGAGGAGATTAGATATCCCGAATGGCAGGCTAATATTGTCCTAGTCCCGAAAAAGGATGGAAAGGTGCGGATGTGTGTAGATTATCGGGATTTAAATAGGGGCAGCCCTAAGGATAATTTCCCATTGCCTCATATTGACATTTTAGTAGATAATACAGCTCGTCATTCATTGTTCTCTTTCATGGATGGTTTTTCTGGATACAACCAAATTAAGATGGCACCCGAAGACAAAGAAAAGACTGCTTTTGTGACTGCATGGGGGACATTCTGTTACAAAGTCATGCCATTTGGACTAAAAAATGCGGGAGCCACTTATCAGCGAGCAATGGTTACTTTGTTCCATGATATGATGCATAAAGAAATAGAGGTATATGTGGATGACATGATTGCAAAAGCCCATTCATCAGAGGAGCACTTAGGGAATTTGAGAAAGTTGTTTCAAAGACTGCGGGAGTACCAGCTCAAGTTGAATCCATCTAAGTGTACATTTGGGGCAACCTCTGGAAAGTTGTTGGGTTTTGTAGTAAGCCAGGCTGGAATAGATGTAGATCCTGATAAAGTTAAAGCAATTCAGAATTTGCCTCCACCTAGAACCCAAAAGGAAGTGAGGGGGTTTCTAGGACGATTGAATTATATAGCCCGTTTCATATCTCAGTTGACAGCAAAATGTGACCCCATCTTTAAGTTACTTAGGAAGAATAATCCAGGAGAATGGGACGATGAATGTCAGGCTACATTTGAGAAAGTAAAGGAGTATCTGTTAAACCCACCTGTTTTGATGCCCCCAGAACGAGGAAGGCCTTTGATCTTGTATTTAATAGTATTTGAAAAGTCTATGGGTTGTGTTCTGGCCCAACAAGAAAGGTCAGGAAGAAAAGAGCATGCGGTTTATTACCTGAGCAAGAAATTTACCGAATACGAGTCAAATTATTCCCCACTGGAGAAAATGTGTTGTGCATTGGCATGGGCAGCCCAGAGGTTAAGGCAATATATGATGTACCATACTACGATGTTGGTAGCCAAGCTCGATCCCCTTCGATATATTTTCGAGAAGCCCGGTTTGTCTGGTCGAATTGCAAGGTGGCAAGTACTCTTGTCCGAATATGATATGGTGTATGTGTCCCAAAAAGCCATGAAAGGAAGTGTCGTGGCTAGATTTTCTGGCAGACAGAGCGAGTGATGAATATGAGCCTGTAAAATTTGAATTCCCAGATGAAGATCTCATGGCCGTAATGAAGGTTGAGAATGAAGTTTCAGAAGAACCAACAAAATGGAAAGTGTACTTTGATGGGGCATCTAATATGTTAGGGCACGGAATCGGGGCCGTATTGGTTTCACCAGAAGGAGACTATTTCCCAGCTACTGCAAGGTTAGATTTCCCGTGCACAAACAACGTTGCGGAATATGAGGCGTGTGTATTTGGAATTCAGATGGCCATTGAAAAGAAAGTCAAAGTTTTAGAAGTTTATGGTGATTCAGCTTTGGTGGTGTATCAAATGAAAGGAGAATGGGAGACAAGAGATTCTAAGTTAATCCCTTATCGGGAGCATCTGTTAGAAATAATGAAACATTTTGAAGATATTTCTTTTCATTACGTGCCTCGAGAAGGAAATCAATTGGCCGATGCTTTGGCTTCACTGGCTGCCATGTTTAAAATTGGAAGGAGTGTGAATATACCGCCCATTGAGTTAAGGTTGAAAGGAGTACCAGCCCATGTTATGAGTGTGGAAGAGGAGCCAGATGGGAATCCCTGGTATTATGATATCATACAATATCTTAAGCATCAGAAATATCCTGAGCATGCTACTGACAATGATAAGAGGGTGATTAGGCGAATGTCATTGGGTTATTTCTTGGATGGAGAAGTATTATATAAGAGCCGTCGGGATCAGGTTTTTCTAAGATGTGTGAACTCGGCAGAAGCTAAAAGAATATTAGGGGAAGTTCATGAGGGAATTTGTGGAAGCCATGCTAGCGGGCATAAAATGGCCAGGCAGGTTATGAGAGCAGGGTATTATTGGTTAACTTTGGAAACTGATTGTGTCAATCATGCGAGAAAATGTCACCAGTGCCAGATACATGCAGATCAGATACACACTCCCCCTAATCCACTTCATGTTTTGGTATCTCCATGGCCATTTTCAATGTGGGGCATAGATGTGATCGGTGCTATAAATCCTAAGGCTTCAAATGGTCATCAGTTTATCTTAGTGGCAATTGACTACTTCACCAAGTGGGTGGAGGCTGCATCTTATTCAAGTATAACACAATCAGTGGTCCTCAAATTTGTCAAGCAAGAAATTATTTGCCGATATGGCCTGCCTGAAAGAATCATAACTGACAATACAATGAATTTAAATGGCAAGCTAATCGCAGCTGCTTGTGCCCAGTTTAAAATCACCCATAGCAATTCTGCTCCAAGACGCCCGAAAATGAATGGCGCGGTGGAAACAGCAAACAAGAACATTAAGAACATTATACGGAAGATGACGGAAACTTATAGAGATTGGCATGAAAAACTGCCCTTTGCTCTGCATGCCTATAGAA
>AWWV01007360.1:0-47307 GCA_001974805.1 Corchorus capsularis
GAAAGATCAGAGCAATACAGATAGAGATCAAGTCTAAAATAAGTTTGAAGAAAACTAGAAACATAAATAAGATAAGAACTAGAAAAATTCCAGAAAATCCCATTCATGGCATCAATATATATGCACAGTTAAGTTCAGCCAAATAAAAGAGAGGGGTTCTAGAAGGATTTACCAATGAAGTTCTTAAAACTCCCCCTGAGTTAGTTAATTCATCTTCCCCATCGACCCCATCCAAGTATGCCAAAGTTTCCTTCAAGCATGCTGGTTTTCAAATGCTGAACACACTAGATAAAACATTAATCTCTACAGTTCATATACATAAGGATTTTCAATATCTCTAATAAATCTCAATTCTCAATTCTTCTCCCCCTTTTTGTCATAAGCAAAAAAGGTTTGAAGTTCCTGCATAAAATTTGTTAGAAGAATATTCACAGCAGAAATAAACAAAAAAAAAACATTAAATAAGAGACAATTACATGTCTCAAGGAAAATATCCAGAATATTCAAGGCACTCAGCAGGTGCCAAAGTACATACCAGAGAGATATAAGAGACAGAGTGCATGAAATGTTCAGAATGCAAAGATGAAATGATAATGCAACTAATGCAATCTACTTCTCTATTTCTTCAACTTCTTCCTCAGAACTGCTCGAGGGAATGATGGCTTTGGAAGATACTTTCTTCTTTGATGTCTCTGACTTTGATTTGCTTCCGGAGGGACTTGGAGTAGTAACAACTTCTGCACCTTTAGCTACCTTTGACCTAGTGATTCTTGTTTCAGTTCCAACAACTTTGTTCTCTGTAGTAGCCATTCTCTTGACACCTTCTTTGCGAGTTCGCTTCTTTGGAATAACTTTCACATCTTTGAAGACTTTCATTGCCAGCACTTCTTTTTCCTTCTTCTTGCTTGGATCTTCAGCAGTCAGGTCTTCAGCTATCATTGCATCAATGTCTTTAGTTGCTTTGTCAATGATCTTATCAGCTTCCTTCTTTTCTGCAGCTTATTTTTCTTTCATTTCGGCATTAGTAAACTCAGTCTCCTCAGCTTGCTTTTCTTCCACTTTTTCTTCATCTTCTTTCTTTGTCTTGTCTCCAGTAGAAGAACTATCTGCAGTAGACTTGTGATCTTCATTCTTTTCTTCATCAGAGGTATCAGGTGGAATGATAGCTTGTTCCTCTGCAGACTTTTCTGTTTCAACAGAGTCACCAATGCCTTTTTCCTTTTCCTTCTGTTCATTTTTCTTCTTCTGTTGCTCACCCTTTTTCTTCTGCATCTGTTCATTCTTCATCTTTTGCTGTTGTTCTGCCTTTTTCTTCTTTTTCAGCTGTTTAGCTTTCTCTTGTTGTTCCTTTTCATAGGCATTGTTTGCTTCATCTATTATTTCTACAGCTCTTTTTGCTTGTTCCTCGTCATCTCCAGATGAGAATCCATGAGTTTTCATTGCAGTATCCCACTTCTGCTGAGTTTCCAGGCTTGCTTTCTTTAGAAATTCCTGAATCTCGTTCCAGCTTTTCATTTTCTGAGTCAGTCCTGTGGTCTCCATGATCCTCTTACTCAAATACGCTCCTGCTAATGAATCATAGTAATCTCCCAACTTCTCATGGGATGATATGATCTGATTCATATCATTTATGAATTTGACACACATCATATGAGTATTTTTTACAAGCGTTCCCATCAATCAATTCAGCTTTCCAATCTCCTTTGCCAACACACTAATGTCTTCTCTCATTGCCTCAGCTAATCCATTCATTTTCTCCATCACAACATCTTCTCCTTTCTTTACTTGTATTGCAACATTCTGACCAATTGCTTCCATTAACTGCTGTTCCTTGATAGTGTTTTTAATGAACCTATCAATGGTCTCTTTAGAGAACTTGACACAGCCTTCAACCAAGTCTTTCTCATAAGGCTCGAAAACCTTAGCATCTAGATACTTCTTCATATATCCTGTGATAATGTGACCATAACCACAGATCATCTTCTTCTTCTTGTTCGCCATTTCCTTCATGCCCTTAATGAGAATTCCAGCTAGATTAACCCTTTTACAGTTATAGATTCTCCACAGCAGCCATACATCATGATTGCTCACATAGCCTGCACTACTCTTTTTGTATCTAATAGTGCAGCCAATGAACTGATGTATCATCTTTACATAACTGTTCCTGATAAACCTAGCTCCTGAGTTTTCAGGCAGATCTTCTTCATTTCCTGAGATTTGCCTCCAAGCGACATTCTTATCAAACGATTCATCAAAATCTTCTTCTCCTTTATAGTCAATTCCCAGATAAGTTCCTGATCGGACCAAAATTATGCATCTTTTTATGGTCATTTTCCTATGCTTTTTGGGTATTTTATGCTTGATTATGCCTTATATTTGGTATATTTGTGTTTATAGGTGCTAAAGTGAAGAAAAGTGCAAAATCACTAATTTTGTACCTTTTTGGAGCCTTTTTGGAGGATTATTTACACAAATATTTTCCAAGAACAATTTGGATTAAGAATGGAGCCAATATGATCGTGATTGAAGAGCTTGAAGAGTCAATTTTATCATCATAAGATTGATTTTCAAGAGTTTGAAGCAAAGGAGCAAAGTTGAATTTCAAGGCAATAAGACATGTCAAGAGGCGTCATAGCACTGGAGTACATGGGGCGCGAGGCAAACCACATGAGCGCCCAGTGCTAGTCGGGAACACCACCCAGCCACACAAGGACACAGGCGACTTGGGCCTGAGAGCAACGCCCTGGACGCACAAGCCAACGACATGGGCGCCCATGGGGAGCCGGGGCATGACTCCGCGCGCGCCAAGCATGCCATCATGTGTCACTTCTTCTTGAAGTTTCTCCAATTGTTTCCAGATTTGGCGACACTTCTGTATTTTGGCCATAACTTTCGATTCAGAGCTCCGTTTGAGGCAAATGAGTAGCCGTTGGAAAGCTAACTCCAAGATCTACAACTTTCGTGTTTTGGTCGAAGCCCAGTTCGAACGTTTTCATGGACGACAATGCCCCTGAAGTCAGCGGACAGAAACTGTCTTGGGCCTTTCTTGCGGGATTGATCAAATTAAGCCCAAATTCTTATTTGTATTAGCTTGAAGACTTGGAGAGCAGTCCAACACGTCCTTAGGGTTTGTTTAGCTCTAAATTAACCCTAAGCCACCCTCTATAAATACCCTCTTAAGTCTAAAACCCTAGGAACATATCGAAACACCTAGAACAACTTAAACACACATCTTTTCTCTAGGTTTTGCGTCGATAGGAAAAAGGGAGGCTGCCGCCGGCCTCAACCATTGTAAGTCTCTCATGGATTGCAAGCAATCCATGAGTAGCTAAACCTTTTATACTTCTTTTCCTTAGGTACTTTTGATCAATGAATCTATGGTGAGACTTTTGTTCTTAATATTTTGAGCTTTTTCTGTTTGAATATAATTCTTATCTCTATGCTTCATCTTATGTGTTCATACTTTGATTGATTTGGTGCGCAACATATCTTGAGATTTATGAATGCTATAGTTAGATTCAAGTAGCTTGAGTCAAGCTAAAGTTGGTCCAAGTAACAATTGTAATTCTAGGAGTCCTAGGTTCAATGAGATATCAAACCATGTTGAAATCTTTAGGCCGAGATGGAAATTGATGTAGGCAAGTTTGGTATTGATTTATCATGCATGTGGAGAAGTAAATCTTAATGCTTGTCCTATGATTCTTCACAGGGTGAATGTTTGATTAGGAACAATAGAGATTAATTTAGCTAGTAGCAAGTTAATTCTTCTTAGCATGTTGGAGGGTCGAGTATTCCTCTCCTATACCAATTATTCAAATGGAGTTGTTTAAGATATTAAGAGGATTACTTTGTTTCAATGAAAGTTGATGTCTACGTCTTAGGCTATATACCGATTTGGGGTAATTTATGATTCTTAATTGATTGCAATTTAAGCCAAATTAATGTTTAGTGTCTATGATCCATGATTCAATTGATCAAATTACTTACGTAAAGGAGAAGAAGTATGCTTTTATCCCTTGATTTTCTTTTTAATTGTTTTCTAGTTATTTAACTTAGATTTATTTAAATTGTTTTCTAGTTTAATTTGATAATTCAAAAATCCATAAAAAATTCCCTTTTAGGTTAGATTTTCTTTTGTAAGATTTACCTTTGATTCGATCATACCTTCCCTGTGGATTCGACCCCTACTTGCCCTAGCTATTTGTTATTGGTTTGTGGGGATTTATTTTGTGATTTGATCAGCGACCGGTCAGTTCCCAACGACTTAGGTGTAATGACTATTTCTTTCCCGTTGACACAGACCACAATGTTTTTATCAAGAAACTTAGATCTAGCAGCATCAAACTTAATTACTTCAGGAGACTTAGCAATTCCAACAAAAAATTCTCTAACAAGTGAAGGGCTAAGCAGAGTATACTCATAATTGGCAATATTCAGCATATTCATCATCTCAAAATTGTGCTCAATCCCACCATAAGTGTCATCTCCTCGAAAAGTAGTCTAATCTATCAACTTAGCAGCCATAAACTGAAATTCTGTAATCTCATCATACGTGTTGCACAGAGCTGCTGTCTTCAATCGATTCTTGATTTTGCTGGCTTTAGGTAGGTTTGGAAACACCAATCTGGCGTTGTCAAAGCTTCCTTTCTTTTTTGCTTTCGCCTTCTTCTCTGTACTGATTTTTGCTTTCTTCGCTGGAATATCAACTTCCTCATCTTCTTCGATGTCGACAAGCTCAGAGAGTTTTCTTTTGGCCTTTGAATCTTGAGCCATTATTCTCGACAGATGAGTGAAATTTCAAACAGAGGTTGAGTGAATGTATGAATGAATAAAAACATATTTGTTTTAGAGAGAGAGAGAGAGAGAGAGAGAAATAATAGGCTAGGGTTTGGAGAGAATTAGGTAGATGAGGAAAGAATAAATATTAGAAGGTTTCTAGGGAAGAGAGTTTTTCAGAAAGAGAAAGTGATAAGAGAATCTTTTTAGATTTTGAAATGATCTTACCCAATAAGGATAAAATCAACTTTTGAAATTCAAAAAGAGTACTAACGCGAAAAGGACGCGTCATGCACGGAAAGCAGGAAACTGAAAAGCGTGTCAGAGGGCTGAAATCCAACACGTTCTGTCTGTATGTATGCATTTATGTATGTACAAAATAAACGCATTAATGAAATGAAGAATGAAGCAACTAATTAAATGTTACTAGAATCTATCATGCCAAGCTCATGTCTAATCCTGCTGAAATGCTCATCACAGAGAGGTTTGGTAAAGATATCAGCAAGTTGTTTAAGAGTACTAACAAACTCAATTCTGATGTCGCCTCTTTGCACATGATCTCGGATGAAATGATGTCGAATCTCAATGTGCTAAGTTCTTGAGTGCTGTACAGGATTTTTTGTGATATTGATCGTACTAGTGTTATCATAGTATAGTGGCACCTTCATCATTGTGATTCCAAAGTCTCGAAGTTGATGCATAATCCATATCAATTGAGCACAGCAACTTCCAGCAACGATGTATTCAGCTTCAGCAGTTGATAAAGCAACTGAATTCTGCTTTTTGCTTGACCATGACACTAGCATTTGTCTAAGAAATTGACAAGTGCCGCTGGTGCTTTTTCTATTTGTCTTACTTCCTGCAAAATCAACATTAGAATATCCTGAAAGATCCAACAGAGATCCTTTTGGATACCATAGACCTAAGCCAGTGGTTCCTTGAAGATATCTGAAGATTCTCTTTACAGCAACTAGGTGAGATTCTTTTGGACAAGATTGAAAACGAGCACAAAGACAAACACTAAAGAGTATATTAGGCCTGCTAGCAGTGAGATAGAGTAGGGAGCCAATCATACCTCGATAGAGCTTCTGATCAACTACCTTACCTTTCTCATCAGAATCTAGTTTAGTACCAGTGGCCATTGGTGTCTTCATTGGTTTGCAGTCCTCCATGCCAAATTTCTTTAACATTTCCTTTGTGTACTTGGATTGACTAATGAAGATACCTTCAGAGCATTGCTTGATTTAAAGTCCTAGGAAGAAATTTAATTCTCCCATCATGCTCATCTCAAATTCTCCCTGCATTTCTTTAGCAAAATACTTGCACAAGCTTTCGTTAGTGGCACCAAAGATAATATCATCAACATAAATTTGAAAAATTAGAAAATCCGACTTTTTCTTTTTAAAGAAAAAAGTTGTATCTATACTTCCCCTTGTGAACCCTTTGTCCAGGAGAAATTTAGATAGCCTTTCATACCATGCCCGAGGTGCTTGCTTGAGTCCATAGATGATACGAATCTAGTTCTAAATCGGTTCAAATCCACCTTTGAGACCCGCCAAAGATAAACTTGAATCACTAAATCTTCTAGACTTGTATGTCGACAATCTTCACTAGATAAATCCTCCTTCGTTCGTCGGCCTTAAGCCCTCAATTCGACCTGCAATTGAACACCTAAGATCACAAGATTCACAAACAATTAAGCAATCACAACCTAATTGTTTGCTAGGACTCTACAAGATTGAAGAACCCTAAGTTTGCTCAAACTAGAACAATGAAGCTAAGATAATCAATTTGGGAAAATAATCCTCAACTTTATTAATCAACTCAACTTATGTTTACAAGAGATAAAAGAGCCCTTATACAGGGGAAGGGTTGGCGCATAAACTACTCCAAACCCAAATCCTAATCCTATAAGGGGCGGCACACATAGATGAATCTAGAAACTATCCTAAAATACAATTAATAGGAAAATAGATGAGGATTGGACTTTAATTAAACAAGGCCCAACCCTAATCAAGGTCCAAACTAAATAATTAACTAAACTAAGATAGAATAAAGGCCCAATTAGCTAAATTACACAATGATAAAGCCTAAGGACCATCAATGGAAATCATGGTGCACATCAAGGAATCGTATGGAATATTCCTTGGTATGTGGTCTTCAAATCGGCCCAACGGATCTTCAATGGTCTTCAATTCTTCAAGATGAGATCTTACAAAACCCACTAAAGCATCCTTAAACCCTTTAGCCCGTGCCCTTGTCATTGTTCCGGATGGCATGGCTAAAGGATCATGTGGCCGGTTGAGCTTAGGCAAGGCCGGGTCATGTGGCCGGGCATGAGATGGTGATGGCCGGGCATGCGATGATGGTGGCCGGGCATGTGGCCGGTCAAGTGCTTGGCCATGTGCGATTGGACCATGGCTTGGCCGGTCATATGCGATCTCCTCTCCTCCATGTTCCTCCAAGCTTCCTTTCAAACCGGGATCAACCATGACATTTTCCAAAGACTCCGAGCAATCTTCAAGTTTATCCGAGGCATGGTCTCCTTTGGCTCCATTGTGCTCTTCTAAGCCATGATAAGCCCTTGGCGCATCAATAGAGAGCTTTGTGAAGTCTGTATACATACTCAGGATGGTTGCTGTCTTGAAAGCCTGGTGGCTGTTCCACATATACCTCTTCCTGAATGTATCCATTTAGGAAGGCACTTTTTACATCTATTTTGTAGAGCTTGAAATCCATGTAGCAGGCAAAGGCAAGAAGCAGTCTGATTGCTTCGAGTCTTGCCACAGAGGCAAAGGTCTCGTCATAATCTATTCCTTCTTTTTGGTTGTATCCCTTTGCAACTAATCTTGCTTTGTTCCTCACAACTCTGCCATTCTCATCAAGCTTGTTCCTGAATACCCACTTTGTGCCAACTATAGGATGATCTGCTGGTGGTAGCACTAATGTCCACACTTTGTTCCTTTCAAACTGATTCAGTTCTTCTTGCATCGCAATCATCCAGCTTTCTTCTTTTTCAGCATCTTCAAACACTTTTGGCTCAATTTGGGATATGAAGGCAGCATACTCACAAACTTATCTAAGTGCTCCTCTTGTTCTCACACCTTCACTTGGATTTCCAATGATCAAATCTGGAGGATGACTTTTTCCATATCTCCATGCCTTTGGGAGATCTTTATGCTGTTGCTCTTGCCTCTAGAGAGTCTCAATTAGTGGATCTTCATTGATCTCTTCAGTGACTTTCTCATTAGTGTCATCAGTGGTCACAATTTCTTTCTTGTTTGTCTCATCAATACATGCACCATCATCATCTTGCACAACCTTTCTCGGTGCACTATCAGTCTCATAAAAAACAATATGAATAGATTCTTCAACTACTAAGGATGTTTTGTTAAACACTCTATAAGCTTTTGAGTTCAAAGCATATCCGAGAAAAATTGCTTCATCACTACGAGCATCAAACTTGCCAACGGGGTGTTTGCCATTCTTGAGAATAAAACATTTACAGCCAAATTTTCTAAAGTGAGAAATATTGGGCTTTCTGCCTTTGTAAAGTTCATAGGGTGTTTTTGAAAGAATAGGTCTAATTGAAACACAGTTTAAAATATAGGCAGCAGTATTAGTGGCTTCAGCCCAGAAATATTTTGGAAGATTGTTCTCACAAAGCATTGTTCTAGCCATATCTTTAGCGTTCTGTTCTTCTTTTCCACCACTCCATTTTGTTGTGGTGTTCTGGGAGTAGAAAAGTTATGTTGAAAACCATTTTCATTACAAAAATTCTCAAAGACATGACTATCAAACTCACCACCATGGTCACTTCTAACACTTATAATAGTAAAGCCTTTTTCATTTTGGACTCTTTTACAGTGATTAGCAAAAACATCAATAGCTTCATCTTTATGACTAAGGAAATAAACTCAGGTAAATCTAGAAAAGTCATCAACTATGACAAAACCATAAGATTTACCTCCCATGCTAGTGACATCAATGGGGCCAAATAAGTCTAGATGTAGTAACTCCAACGCTCTTGTTGTTGAAACTACATTTTTGGATTTGAAGGAGCTCCTGACCTATTTGCCAAACTGACATGCTTCACAGATTTTGTTAGTATTAAAATTCAGTTTGGGTAAGCCCGAGACAAGATCCTTACTTATAAGTTTGGCGATCGTGCTCAAGCTTGCATGACCAAGTCTCTTATGCCATAACCAGCTATCAGTGGCATCATTCACCATGAGACACACATCCTTGCTCAGTTGCAAGTCATCCAGGTAGATAATATATACATTCCCGTGTCTCTTTCCGATGAAGATAAGCTTGTTTGTATTGATGCCAATAACCTTGCAGCTTCTGGAGTCGAAGATGACTCTCCATCCCTTGTCACAAAGTTGACTGATACTCAGCAAATTATATTTGAGACCTTTCACAAAAAGTACATTTTTAATTGTTGTTGTGCTGGGTTCAATAGTACCAACTCCTTACACTTTTCCTTTAGAGTTATCTCCAAAGGTGACATCTTTCCCTTCCTTCTTAGTGAGACTAATGAACTGTTCCTTATCACCGGTCATATGTTTGCAACAGCCGCTATCAAGGTACCACGGCTTCCTCTTTTGCAGTTGAGCCTTCAAACATTCCTCGTTCTGCTCCTACTCAACATGCAAGCACAGTTCTTCAGTTTGCAGATTTAGGTACCCATATTGCTATGGGTCCTGATGGTTAGTAACAACATAATTTCCTTTAGGCACCAAGATTACATTTCAGTTCTTCTGATAACAGTCAGGGGATTGATGTCCTCTTCTTCCACAGATATAGCATTCCATGGCTTTTGGCCTAAAGTTTCTTTGATTCCTGTTACCAACGGAGTGATTGCTTCCAGAGGATTTAGTAACTTTAATGTCAACTTTCTTGAGCTCACTCAACTCATGCTCAAGTTTCTCTTTTTCCTCTGTTGCATGCTTTAGTGCTTCCTCAACAGTGTTCTTTGATTCCTGCATGCTCGTTAGTTCCTTCTTTAAACAATCTAAATCATTCATCAATCCAGAATTCATTTTCTTAAGAGCTTTATATCTTGCAGTAAGTTTCTCAAAATCATAATATAAGCTATCAAATTCAAACTGAAATTCTCCAAATGAAACAACAGAATTAGTAACTACCTCATTTTCATTCTCTTTGGCCATGAGGCAGAGGTTGACTTTGGTGTCTTCTTCAGCATCACTGGTTTCTGATGAAGAAGTGTCACTGTCAGACCAAGTTCCAGCCATCATTGCCTTCTTCTTTTTTTTCTTGTCCTTCTTCTGATTCTCATTGTTGTTCAATGGACATTCTGGCTTTATGTGTGCTGGCTTTCTACATCTATAACAGATTACATGGGTCTGTTTGCTGACTTCACCCTTGAGTTTTTCTTTCTTGAAGTTTTTCTTATAGAGTCGATTTCTTCTTCCAATGAGTTTTTTGGATCTCCTTGTGAAGAGAGCAGTCTCATCATCAGATTCCTCATCAGAGTCATCAATGGACAAACTTTCGATTTCTTCTTCAAGAGCAGAGACCTTCAGGGCTAGACCTCTTTTCTTTTCAGCAGCATTTCTCTTCTCATCATCATTACAGCTTTTCAGTTCTACCTCATGAGTGAGTAAAGATCCACAAATCTCATCAAAGGTGGTTTCATTGAGATTCCTCGACTCACGTATGGTTATAGTCAGAGGATTCCATGACTTTGGTAGTGCTCTTAGCAGCTTCTTGACTCGTTCACTTTCTGGTATGGCTTTTCCCAAGTGACTCAGTCTGTTGGTAATACTGCTGAATCTGTCGATCAGTGAAGTCACTGTCTCATCTGGAATCATCTTAAAGGTTTCATATTCATATTGCAGCAGACTGATCTTTAATTCCTTGACTTGAGAAGTACCTTCATGAGTAACTCTGAGTTTCTCCCATACTTCCCTAGCATTAGCACAGGTAGAGACTCTGTTGAACTCAGTGACATTTAGAGCACAGTGGAGTGTATTAATAGCTTTGTAGTTCAGTTGAAATTTCTTAATATCATCTTGTGTCCATTCGGCTCTAGGCTTGTCAACAGTTTCTTCTCCAGCCTTTTTTATTGGTTTCCATGGTCCATCTTGTATGATTTCCCACATTTCATAGTCAGTAGCACAGATGAAGTTCATCATACGAGACTTCTGGAATTAATAGTTGGTGCCATCAAAGAGAGGAGGACGGTTGATTGAATGTCCTTCAGCAGCTATGTTGAGGCTTGAAGAAGTTGCCATCTTTGGATCACACTTGCGGCTGTCAGTCCGATCAACTCAAGAGCCAGGCTCTGATACCAATTGTTGGTCCACTTAGATGTGATAGAGGGGGGTGAATAGCACTTTATCGAAATTTGGAGTTCACTGAGAGGTGTTAAAGACACTACTTCAGAATATTTTAAAGTCACTAGTGCAAAGCAGATAAATAAGCAATAACTGAAAGCATGGAAAAATAACAGGCAAATAATAAAGATGTTAACTACTGAATTGTGGAAAATAAAGAGATTGAGAGAAGATAAAACTGGAACGATGAAGGGGATGATGAGAGATTTGAGACACGTCGATCTATAGAAGTTCGACCATTCACACCTACGTCCTCTACCTTGGATACCCCACCAAGGATTTTCAAATCCACTAGACATTGAAGTTAACCAGGTCTTCACAAAACCTATTACAATCCCAAAGCTTTGACACCGAGTGCAAACCCATACTCAAATACAATCCCAAGTGCAAACTCACACTTGAATCAACCCAAGTTGATGCGCCCAAGGCTTATCATGGAGGGAATGATGCGCCAAGGACTTATCATGCACTTGAAGATGACTATGGAGAGCAAGGAAAGGATGTGCAAGGGCGGCAAGGAAGCATGAAGATGCATGGAGACCATGGAGATATCGATAATCATGTTCCAAGCACCAAGAAGATGCCATTTGATCCATTGAAGATGCCTATTAGTCCGATGACAAGAGCAAGAGCTAAGAGATTTAAGGATGCACTCATGGGCTTTGTCCGAACTCATCTTGAAGACTTGAAGACCATTGAAGTTCAATTGAAGAGTTTTGTTGATGATTTGGGCCAGAAATTACAAATGAATTACAAGTTCATCACTTTGCTTGCTATTGATTCTAAATGGCCGGATTGACATCATGGCATGAGCCCATTATCATTAGTTTGCTTTGTTTGGGCTTAATTCTATCTTAGATTAGCTTATTTTTAAGTTTGGATGTTATTTGGGTTGGGTCTTGTTTGACTAAGTCCAATCCTTATTTAATTATGCTTTTATTTCCTTTTCCTAGTTGGGCAAGGACTAGTTTTTCCCTAGCCCTTATATTTGGACGAAAATTAGGATTTATTTTAGGATTTTGGTTGACCCTATCACTATATAAGGCCACCAATATCTCTTGTAAAAGATAAGTTGAGTTGATTAATAAAGTTGAGGATTATTTTCCCAAATTGATTATCTTAGCTTCATTGTTCTAGTTTGAGCAAACTTAGGGTTCTTCAATCTTGTAGAGTCCTAGCAAACAATTAGGTTGTGATTGCTTAATTGTTTGTGAATCTTGTGATCTTAGGTGTTCAATTGCAGGTCTAATTGAGGGTCTAAGGCTGACGAACGAAGGAGGTTTTATCTAGTGAAGATTGTCGACATACAAGTCTAGAAGATTTGGTGATTCAAGTTGATATTTGACGGGTCTCAAAGGTGGATTTGAACCGATTTGCAACTAAATTCTTATCAATTGGTAATCAGAGCATAGGTTAATCATCTTCAATCGGTAAATTTATCCTTCTATTCATCTATCATCAAGTTCTTCATCCATCTCATTTATCTTCTTGAAAATTCAAAAAAATCAGAAACTTTGAAAAATCATAGCCGATTCATATTAACTCCAATCGACTTGAAATTTTAGATTTGAGGTCCTAATAACATGTAGTTATATCGAAAAATATCAAAAAAAAAAATCGACCAGACACTTGTGATTTTTGTTCTGGATTCGTTTGAACTCGGAAAGCTTTGAAATTTGAGATTTAGACTTCTTTTAGTGTGATCTTTCTGGGAAAAATACTGAAAAAAAAATCTGTAGCTCTAATCGCAATTTTGGATTCTAGGGTTACTTTGTAGGTTATTTGGGGATTATGGTTTTGTTTGTGCAATTGATTCAATTGGTTGCAATTAGCCCTAATTGATTGTGTGATTGAGATTTTTGGGTTGCTTTTGCTGTGAATTGAAGATTAATTTGAAGAATTTCAAGTTACAAACCCTATTGGAGACAAGTGGTACTAGGGTTTTCTAATCGATTTGAATTGTTTGATTTGTGCTTGAATTGAGTTTTTGTGCAACAAGTTTGGTGAAGGAATTCGACACAAGAGACCTGCATAAGTGGTTTGGTTTTGGTTTAGATCACTTTCCTTTGATTCACAAAAATTTTACTTCTAATTGTTTGTTCCTCAAGTAGGTCACGAGAAGAAAGGAGTTCTCTAGGAGTTGCTCTAATTAGGCCTATTGAAGCTAGTAAAAGGCATAATCTTGTGAGATCATCAGAGAGTAGTGGACCGCCAATCCATAGGATTTGAGAGCAAATACGAGAGCGCAAGTTAAAGGTATAATCACACACACACTTGTGAGGATTTTTACTACTAATCTTTGTTCTTTTTGTAGGTACAATGGGAGATAGACAAGAAGAGCAAAATCAAGAAGTAAACACGGCTGCCTTGTTAAAACAAATACTTAAACAACTTGGCACCATGTGTATTAGTTTGGTTGATAGGAGAACTTTGAGTGCCTATGTGAAAGGGGATGTTCAAAGGGAGAATTTGTTTCATACTAGGATGTATGCGTGTGGAAAGCCTAGTAGTGTGATTATAGATGGAGAGAGTTGTAAAAACATAGTTAGTGATTATTTGGTGAAAGAGTTACAACTACCTACTTCTAATCATCCTAAACCCTATAGCTTAGGTTGTTTCAATGATAGAGAAGCCATTAGTGTTAACAAACAAGTTTTAGTTTCTCTTTCTTTGGGCAGGTACAAGGGAGATGTTTTGTGTGATGTTTTACCCATGCAAGCATGCCATGTACTACTTGGTCGACCATGGCAATTTGACAACAAAATTCATCATGATGGAGAGACCAACAAGTATTCTTTCATGTGTGGTAAGAAGCCTCTTACTTTAATTCCTTTATCACTTCAAGTAAGCTTTAAAAGATCAAATTAAAGTGAGAGATGATTTTGCTAAATTGGATGCTGAATTTAGGGCTAAAGAAAAGAGTAAATCCGAACCTAAAATTGATAATTGTTTTGATGATAAAACAACCTTAGTTGCAAAGAGTGTTTTAGATGTTGTTCGCGATGATACTAAACCTAATTTGAGTGTTGTTTGCAATGACACTAAATCTTTTTTGAGTGTTGTTTGTAATGAAACAAAATCTGTTTTGGATTCTACTTGTGATGAAAATAATTATGTTTTGGTTGATCATAGCATGGAAAACAAATCTGTTTTGGTTGATCATAACATTGAAAATAGGACTGTTTTGGTTGAAAAGATAGAGACTTCTAAGGAAGTTGAGTGTATGTTAGCTACTAAAAGTGAGATTAAGAGTGCTTTGCATGATAATTCTGATTTGATCTTACCTTTGTTTCGAAATACACTAATGGGAACTAACAACTTGGCTGGAGATATTCCAAGCAATATTATGTCTCTTTTGAGTGATTTTGTAGAAATTGGAGTTGTTTTGATGCAAGGAGAGAAGCCTGTAGCTTACTTTTGTGGGAAAATTCCTAGTGGATTTCCACCCATTAAAGAGATTGAATTCCATCCATATGTAGTGCAATACAAGCAAAATTTGAGGACAAATCTTTTTCAAGGGGGAGGGAATGATGGGCCAAAGGCTTATCAAGGAGGGAATGATGCGCCAAGGACTTATCATGCACTTGAAGCTTGAAGATGACTATGGAGAGTAATGAAAGGATGTGCAAGGGCTGCAAGGAAGCATGAAGATGCATGGAGACCATAGAGATATCGATAATCATGTTCCAAGCACCAAGAAGATGCCATTTGATCCATTGAAGATGCTTATTAGTCCGATGACAAGAGCAAGAGCTAAGAGATTTAAGGATGCACTCATGGGCCTTGTTCGAACTCATCTTGAAGACTTGAAGACTTGAAGACCATTGAAGTTCAATTGAAGAGTTTTGGTGATGATTTGGGCCAGAAATTACAAATCAATTACAAGTTCATAACTTTGCTTGCTATTGATTCTAAATGGTCGGATTTACAACATGGCATGAGCCCATTATCATTAGTTTGCTTTGTTTGGGTTTAATTCTATCTTAGATTAGCTTATTTTTAAGTTTGGATGTTATTTGGGTTGGGCCTTGTTTGACTAAGTCCAATCCTTGTTTTTTTTGACAATAAAGTCCAATCCTTGTTTAATTATGCTTTTATTCCCTTTTCCTAGTTGGGCAAGGACTAGTTTTTCCCTAGCCCTTATATTTGGACGAAAATTAGGATTTATTTTAGGATTTTGGTTGACCCTATCACTATGTAAGGCCATCAATATCTCTTGTAAAAGATAAGTTGAGTTGATTAATAAAGTTGAGGATTATTTTCCCAAATTGATTATCTTAGCTTCATTGTTCTAGTTTGAGCAAACTTAGGGTTCTTCAATCTTGTAGAGTCCTAGCAAACAATTAGGTTGTGATTGCTTAATTGTTTGTGAATCTTGTGATCTTAGGTGTTCAATTGCAGGTCTAATTGAGGGTCTAAGGCTGACGAACGAAGAAGGATTTATCTAGTGAAGATTGTCGACATACAAGTTTAGAAGATTTGGTGATTCGAGTTGATCTTTGGCGGGTCTCAAAGGTGGATTTGAACCGATTAGCAACCAATTGATACGAATCTAGTTGCTAATCGGTTCAAATCCACCTTTGAGACCCGCCAAAGATCAACTTGAATCACCAAATCTTCTAGACTTGTATGTCGACAATCTTCACTAGATAAATCCTCCTTCGTTCGTCGGCCTTAGACCCTCAATTAGACCTGCAATTGAACACTTAAGATCACAAGATTCACAAACAATTAAGCAATCACAAACTAATTGTTTGCTAGGACTCTACAAGATTGAAGAACACTAAGTTTGCTCAAACTAGAACAATGAAGCTAAGATAATCAATTTGGGAAAATAATCCTCAACTTTATTAATCAACTCAACTTATCTTTTACAAGAGATATTGGTGGCCTTATATAGTGATAGGGTCGACCAAAATCCTAAAATAAATCCTAATTTTCGTCCAAATATAAGGGCTAGGGAAAAACTAGTCCTTGCCCAACTAGGAAAAGGAAATAAAAGCATAATTAAACAAGGATTGGACTTAGTCAAACAAGACCCAACCCAAATAACATCCAAACTTAAAAATAAGCTAATCTAAGATAGAATTAAGCCCAAACAAAGCAAACTAATGATAATGGGCTCATGCCATGATGTCAATTCGGCCATTTAGAATCAATAGCAAGCAAAGTGATGAACTTGTAATTGATTTGTAATTTCTGAACCAAATCATCACCAAAACTCTTCAATTGAACTTCAATGGTCTTCAAGTCTTCAAGATGAGTTCAAACAAGGCCCATGAGTGCATCCTTAAATCTCTTAGCTCTTGCTCTTGTCATCGGACTAATAGGCATCTTCAATGGATTAAATGGCATCTTCTTGGTGCTTGGAACATGATTATCGATATCTCCATGGTCTCCATGCATCTTCATGCTTCCTTGCAGCCCTTGCACATCCTTTCCTTGCTCTCCGTAGTCATCTTCAAGTGCATGATAAGTCCTTGACGCATCATTCCCTCCATGATAAGCCTTGGGCGCATCACAAGTGCACAACCCGTACTTGTAAAAACACAAATAAACAAGTATCAAAGTGTAAAAGTGATCTCAATAGATCTGAATACACACAATCAGGCCTAAAACAATTCTAAAGATGTAAATTTTAAGTGCTAAAACAATTATCCAAGCTAACAAAGATGAACAAAAATAAGAACTAGACTTGGATGTTAGGTATTTGAATTTCTGGAGAGAGAAAACAATTTGATCTTCAATTTTGCTCCGAAACTCTTATCCTCAAACGGTTAGATTTGAGTATATATATTTCTCTCTGGCAAACTAGCCGTTACGTTTGAAATTCAAACCATTTTCCCGTTTTTCTTGTCTTTTAGTTGCGCCAGCTGTTGACAGTTTTAGCGCGTCCGTACTTTGTTGATCGCTTCAACGTGTCCGTATTGTTTGTCTTGTAGCTGCTAGTTGCCTTTGCTTCCAGATCATTGATCCCATTAATGTCTTCGAGTTTTCTTCCTATTTCAGAATTTGTTCTTGACTTGATGATTCTTCACACATGTTGTCTTGATCGCATTGCCTTAATTCTGACTTCTTGTTTTCTGAATTTGTTGCCTTTGACTTCAAGTAATTCTTCCTTGAGGTTCTTGTAGGCTTCAAGAATCAACGTCTTATGACATTCTTCTACTTTAGTGTCTTTAATGCAGTGTACATTTTTAAGGATCTATAATGCTACAACCTTTCTCTATTGAAGGTTTTACTGCACACTAAGTAGATATGTTAGCTTACATAATTAGGCTTATTTTGTTATCATAAAAAACAACAGGGTTCAACAACATATTTATATCAAAATCAAGTTTCCATATAAGACACAAGGAACTCATTTTTCATCATGCTCATTACTAATAACTCCTTTCAACAATGATCTATTTTGCCATCAAAATCGGCAAAAACACCAGAAACATCCAAATGAGTAATATCAATAAGGCCAATTTCAGAATTTCTATATTCATAAGCAAAGTTTGTCTCAATTTTCTTTTCATTATTATTAAGCAATTCATGATCAACATCAACAAGATATTTTGGTGTACGACAGATATGAGACCAATGACCTTTGTCACCACAATGGTAGCATAAATTTTCGATATATGCTTGTAATTTTGTCCACCTTTTCCTTTTTCCTTTTCCTTTCATTTCCCTTTTCACTTCGGATGAAAGATGCTTTATCAATAATCATGATATTCATTACTACAATCATGATGATGACCATATTCATAATTTGAGTGATTTTATGTTGCTACATTCACTTCAGGGAATGGAGCAGAGCCAATTGGACAAAATTCAAGATTTTTCACTATAGTATTGACATTGTATTGATTGGATGTTTTCATCTCTTTCTCTTAAATGTATCTTCAGGACCATTTAAGGATTTCAACATTTAAAACTCAAGATCAATAATTCATGATTTAAAGTACATGGTTTTGTTTAGCCATAAGAAGAAATCGATTCAGAAAACCATTTTCTAATTATTTTTTACTTATCAAGTTAGATTAGATGTAAATTGAAATTAAGAAACATTTACACCAAATTGATTTTCATAATCTAAATCCAAAATAAGTATTTTATTAAAATAAAATCAAGATCCACAAAACCAATATAATTCTTTCCCATAATATCAAGAGTCACAAATTCAAGTTTTGTAAGGTTCGACATAGTAATGCTATCATGAAAATTAAGATGTTCATCAAACATGTAGTACATGAAACGAATAGATTTATCCATGTGTGCCATGAACATATATATAATTGAAAGTGGATAGTATGACAACTTCGGGTGTCAAACTTTGGCAACAATTAAACAAATATTTTCATCCTTGATATGACAACTTCGGGTGTCAAAATGATACTATGACAACTTCTGGTGTCAAAGTAATATTATATCTTTGATGTGACAACTTTAGGTGCCACTAAATACTTGATGTGACAACTTTAGGTGCCACTAATATGCAAGGTAGTATTTTGATCATTCATAATTTTTAATGATAAAGAAAGGTAGAAGGAGGAGATTATGCATGATAAAGAAAGGTAGAAGAAGAGATCATGCATGTCAAATAAACTTTGTAAAATATCTAACCTTGACTTGAATGGTTAATCTTTCAATCTCGATATTTTTGAACTTCTTGATCGTCACTTAAACTTGCAAGATAAAACCTTTGATCTTGGTCACTTAGAGCTTTTCGTGCTGATGACGTGTTGTGAAATGATAACAAAATAAAGCAAGGGAGTAGGGAATTGAAGTATGGAATAGACAAAAGAATAGAGAGACAATAGAATATGGAGAAGAAGAAAATATGGAGAACGGGAGAAATTGTTCTTATTCATCTTATTCATGTTATTCCATAACAAGGGAAATGGTCTATTTATAGGCACATAGATACATCACCATAAATACATGTATATTCAGAACAGTATTATATATAGGTTGTAGTAGTAATTTTTTTGACATTTGTCTAAAATGACCCTACTATAAGTGAAAATTTAAAGAATAGCTTTGAATATTTAATACAAAACTAATTATGGATTAGGTATGTGTCAACTCCTTAACCTGTTTGTGGAATCTACAATTTATACCGACAGTGTATCAAATAATTATCCTAGAAAATATAACTTAGATATATTGTGCTATTGGTAAAAGCGAATTAGTATTTATTAAAAAAACCTGCATTATTGTTCTATATTAGTTAAAATTTCTTAAGGATATAGACTTCAACAAAAATTTTTTGCTAAGGATATTTGATCACAATAGCCAAAATTTTTGGCTCCGCCACTGTCCCCAAAAGGAGAAATTATTAGGTGGGATAGATCCACCACGTCATCTATGGGACTAACCAATAATATGAAGACAACTCATCAAATTTCTAAAACCCTATCCTAATAATATCTCAAATTTGGGGGCATACCCTTTATACAGGGTTTATTTTAAAAGGGGGCTAAACCTTGGGCTAAAATCACGTCTAAATTTAAGGAGTTTATTTGACATGACAAAAAATTCTATCGGCTAGTCCCATGGATGACGTGGTGGGTCCGTCCCACCTAATCATTTCTCCCCCAAAAAGGATTGACAACTTACCCTTATCTTGGAAGATAACCTATTATGTTCCTAAACTTTTTGTAAATAAAAGAAAGAAAGAAAGAATGAATGAATGAATGAAAGAAAGAAATAGGTTGGCTTTGATACATTATTATTATGCTTATGTATCCCAAGTACCCAAATCTAATTGATCTAATGGGTGGGAAGGTTTTTTTTTTTTGGTATTAGCCAAATCATAAGAACAATAAAAATTAAAAAGCAAATGCTCAGCTATGGCCAGGAGAGAGCTGTCCTCATTCTAGCAGTTCCTTGTGTAAGTAATCCAACTTCCTTTGCCAAGGGATGTAGTCCCCTAAAGAATATTCCTGAACCTTTGGTTGATTTCCTCGATGTCATCCTTAATTGGTTGTTGTTTCCAGTGTAGAGTGTTTCGTCCCCTAATGATCGTCATCCATTTTCGATCATGAGCCAAGACCCATATTCTGTTCACCCTATTGTTGCTCAGCCACTGGAGTGCCATTCAGATGAACTTGCTCCTTGCAATAGCCTTACTTCTTGCTTCGATACTGTGGACCAGGATTATAGTATTACCAACCAGATCCCTTGCAATGAATGCCATTCCAAAAACGTTAGGTTGTTGTGCCTTCCTCATTTGAACGAAGACCATTCATTCTACCCTCTCCAGTTGTGGCAAACAATGGTGAACATATTTTATGTTTCTTATTCTCGAATTCCCATTTAATAATTTCTGTTGTTGTGTCCTAAAGCCCGCCAGGATCCATTGGGTATGGTTCCTAGCTTTTCGTAGTGTTGCTTCAGTAATAGTTCTTTCCTTCTCAAAACAAACTTCATTCCGGTGCATCCATATAACTAACAGGCAAGTGGCAACAGTAAAGGCCTCTCCTTGCTCAGAGGTTCTATTGTCTTTGTCAAGCCATTGCATGATCCAATTTATGATGTTGGTTTCCTCGAACATATGATTTCTTAATCCCAAAACCAATTTGAATTAGATTGCTCTTGCAAAGTCACATTCCCAGAAAAGGTGGTTTATGTTTTCCTCATGCACTCCACAAAGTCTACAAAGGTTTTCTACTGAAAGACCTCTGCGTTGTAGTTCTGTGGTTGTTGGAAGGCAAGTGTTGCACAATTTCCACAGAAAGACAATAATCTTCCTTGGCAGCTTAAGCCCCCATAATTCGAACCACTGTTTTTGTTTGCTAAAATCTACCTCTCTACCTCTGCTATCTTTTAGAATCATATGGTATGCTCCCTTGATTGAGAATTTACCATTGAAGTCATCTCTCCATACAACTTTGTCTTCTTTACTAAATATGGAACGTTATCTTATTAAGAGCTCTTCCTTATGATTCTGCTATAGTAATCCATCCACAAGCCATCTTGTCCATTGATGACTTCTTTGGCATTTAAGAGATTGTGCAGTATTTGTCTGTTGGCCTGTTTGACTGCATTGGAAGCTTTGCTTTAATTGTCCATCCTGGATGAAGAGTTTGTCCCCTTTATTGGTTTGGATATCCATCCCTTTGATGCATACATTCCTTTTTTCCGGTATGCTTCTCCATATCATGAGTCCCCTTGTTTCTTTTGCACTTGCTCAAAACATTTTGAGTGACAGTATTTTGCAAGCATTAGCTTTGGTATAAGCTCCTGAGAGTGTTCAATTATCTCCCATGCCTTTTTAGCTAGTAAAGCCCTGTTCATATCCTCAGTTTTTCAGAAGCCCAGGCCCCCTGCCCCTTTAGTCTGCACAGATCATCCCACTTCATCAGGTCAATATTTCCTTTCTGAATCCCCGTGTCCCCACCATAAGTTCCTAACAGTTCTATCCATCTTCTCGCAGGTTTGTTTTGGAGCTTTAAATACTGCCAGTTGGTAGTTTGCCATACTCGAAAGTGTTGATTGGATGAGAGTCTGTCTTCCAGCCTGAGACAATAGTTGAGCTTTCCAAGCTTCTAGTTTTCCCTGGAGCTTGTCCATCAAAGGTGAGAAGAAAACTTTCCTCTCTTTAAGGCACCCATATCCATTCCTAGATATTTTCCTAGTTTCTGGGTTAGCTTCATTCTTAGAATTCCTTTGAACCATCTCCTATGGTTACTCTTACAGTTTGAGCTTAGTAATAGCTTAGACTTTTGGTCGTTCACTCTCTGCCCATAAATGAAGCAATATCTTTTAATGATTTGTTTCACTTTCCTACAAGATTGAACTGCAACTTTGAAGAAAAGAAAGGTGTCATCTGCAAACATCAGATGGTTGATGGGGTCTGCTCTTCTAACAATTTTGATTCCCTGTGCTTCTCCCCTTTCCTGCACTTTGAGCATCATATATAAGAGAAAAAATATTCTGACAAATTAAATCTTGCAGTCATTCCATCATTTATGAGTATTTGGTAAGACACTACGTTAACACATTGCATTATATTTTGAATCCAATGATTGTTGGAACCCATTCTCTCTAAAATGACGTTGATGAAGGTCCAACTTAGCCTGTCATAGGCTTTGTTCATATCCAGTTTAAGTGCTACAAGTGTTCCTTTTACTTTCTTCTTCTTAAGCACTGTGTTAATGATTTCAACAGCAATGGTCACATTATCATGAATGGATCTCCCATGCATAAATGCAACTTGCAGTGGAGTAATTAATTGGTGGAGACAAAGTTTTAGCCTGTTTACCAAGACCCTTGAGGACATTTTATCAATAACATGCAAAGGCTGATAGGTCTAAAATCACTCACTAATTTAGGGTTCTTGATTTTAGGGATAAGAGCTATTAGTGTCCCTATTCAATTCCTTAAGTAAGAATCCTGAGTTCAGAAAAGACAGTACAGCCCTGGTGGTATCCTCCCCTACTATATGCCAGTATTTTTGGAAGAAGACTTACCATCTACCCCCTGAGCCTTAAAAGGTCCTATTTGGAAAACTGCTTCTTCACTTCCCCCTAGTTGAAATCAGTCACTTCTGCAATTTTGAGGTCAGCAATTTCCTGTTTGATTTGATCTTCACTTGCATCTATTTGGATTGAGAAGACTTCCTTAAAGTGGTTAAGAAATTCTTCCTCGATTTCTTTTGGATCTTCAAGAGTCTGTCCATTGTTCCTTTTGATAGCAGTAATTTTGTTCCTAGCCCTTCTTCTTTTAGTCATTGTATGGAAGAATTTTTGGTTTTTTTTAATTATATGAACAAGTACATATATATATATTATTGAGAATATATTTATTAAGTAATTTCGTAATTGTGGTTAAAGGAAAAAGACAAAAGATGGGCAATTGGGGCTCAGGCTCACTATGTCTTCCCATAAAAAAATCAGAATCAGAATTCTGAGCTGCTAAAGCCTCTTTATGGGCAATGGGTCGAGTTTCATACTTTTAACTGTGTAACATATATATATATATATATATATATTATATAGTCCTATACTTTTTTTTTGAGGTAAAAGATATGAATCTCTTTATTTAGCTTGGGAAAAATTACAATCTCTTTGAAGTACATCCGAGACTAAATCAGGGACTTCCTCCATCCAAACAAACTCATCTTGTAAGGAGGAGCCATAGCTAGCTAATGCATGGGCTGTGGCATTACCATCACGGCCAACATGACAAAAAGTACAAGAATTAAACAAAGAGCAGTAGAGTTTGATTTCTTCAATATAAGGACCGATCGGCGAAAGATCATGTGATGTCGAGTTTACCTTCTTGATGATTGTCAGAGCGTCTCCCTCCATGATTACATCTCGGAATCCCATATCTTTGGCCCATTCAATGGCCTTGAGAGCAGCTTTGGCCTCTGCAGCAAACACATCCAAAACGTGCTCAATTCTTCCTGCTAACGAACCCATTACCTGACCATGACAATCTCGACCAACAGCACCAAAACTGTCAATTTTTGAAGCCGCAAAAAAGGAGCCATCAAAATTAATTTTGATCACCCCTCTCGGCGGTGCTTCCGATCTCACCTCATTCACAGGTCTCGACAAAGGTGTGACTGCTTCTTGGCAGCGTTGAAACTCCATAATATAAGCTCTAATGAACTCCACTGTGTTCTGTGGATCTCTTTGAACCCCCTCATGAAACTCCATATTCCTATCATTCCAAACAGCCCAAAAAGTAATCAGAGCTATGTCACGCCATTTAGTGGCTCCAAAAAAGCCCTCCATTGATCGTGTGCCATCCTCAAGCTCATTGCTCATGTATCTTTCTCTAACAATCGCCCAAACAGCATTAGCATAGTCGCACTCTAGTATAACATGAGGCCCCGTTTCTGCAGTATGTTTACATCGAAAACAAGTTTGATCAACATCTATACCTCGACGATAAACAGCAACTGGAAGTATATCTTGGGTCATTCTCTAGCCAAAAATCTTCACCTTTGGAGGGACATTTGCTGCAAAATAGTTTGATAAACCTCCTTGTCATACTCAATTATGGCCGGGTCTCGGTCGTCATTTTCACCTTGTAAATTGCAAAGCACTCTGTATCCACTCCGAACTGAATAGAACCCCTTATTATCAAAGTGCCATACCAGTCGGTCAGCCACTTAAAACTTGCTTAACGCAATGTGCCGAATTGCCAAAGACTCTTCCTCCGAAAACTTATCATCAAGTAGGCCTAAATCCCAACATCTAGTATCCTTATTAATAAGATCGGCTACCGTGGCATTATCATCAATTCTTCCCCAAGCCGATGTAGGTCTGAGTCCATCTATTTGAGGCACCCATTTGTCTTTGAGAACTCTTATATCTACTCCATTACCCACCCTCCATCGAACTCCATGATCTAAAAGAGGTTGAGAGCTCCAAATGCTACGCCACGTATATGATGGGTTCCAGCCTAACTTTGCATTCAAAAAATTTGTTCTCGGGAAATATCTAGCTTTCAGAACTCGATAAGCTAAACTCGAATGATCAGTAAGTAATCTCCAACCTTGCTTAGCGAGTAAAGCCATATTAAATTTTTCCATATCCCGAAAACCCATTCCACCACAATTTTTTGCTTTACATAGCTTTCGCCAACTGATTCAATACATAGGCCTTTTATCTCCAGCTTGTTTCCACCAAAATTGTGAAATTAAGCTATTAATATCAGCACGTAAAGACTTCGGAAGTGCAAATACATTCATTGTATAGGTGGGAATAGCCTGCAATATTGCTTTTATCATGACCTCTCTACCACCCTAAGATAACATACATACATTCCAGCTTTGCAGCTTCTTAGCTATTCGATCTATGAGTGCACCAAAAGTCTACCTACGATTCCTTCCAACCATAGTTGGTAATCCCAAATATTTCTCAATACAATCCTGCTCAACAACCCCAAATAAATTCAAAAGCTCATCCCGTCGATGCTGATATAATCCTATACTTAATACTTGTGCATGATGGGATCAAAATTATATACATACAGATAGAAAGACAATATTATATCATCGTCATAACATTAAAATTTTATTGTTATAATATACTAGTATTAACATTCACCAAAAGAAAAAAATATTATTAACATTAATTAATAGTAATACAATTTAGTAATGGATTCTATACATATACTATGCATGCGTATATATCATATATATATATATAATATATCTCTCTCTCTCTATATATGACTAATTTGCGGCTAATTCTTTAAATCAATACTAAGGAAATCGGACCGAAAGGTGAACTAGATTCATTGTCGATTCACGGTTTAATCGGTCGGACCGGTTCAGCTATCGTTTCAATTGTTTCACTAAAAACCATTTAAAAACTATTATTTTTATATTTAAATTATTTTAAAAAATATGTTTTATATTAAAATATTGTATAAATCCGGTTTTCCGGTTCAACTGTCCGGTTTAGGCAGTTGTTGATCGATCCATTGACCAGCGATTTTATACATGTGACGGAACCGAATTCATATGGCGGGTTCTTGGTTGAACCGGTTCAATCGACCGGTCTGTTCCGATTCCATCAACAATGCTTTAAACAAGACCAACTTGGGTCTAAACGTTAGCAAATTACACCAAGTTGGGACTATTTTGGACGGAAATTTAGAATTGTAGTAACGGCGCATCCAAAATAGCCCAAATTTGGTGTAATTTGCTAACGTTTAGACCCAATTTGGTTCCATTTAAAGGTTTAGACTCAAATTGAGCAAGTTCGTAAAGATTTAGGCCAAATTTAGACTTTAGGCATATATATATATATATACACACACATTAAAGATTTAAGAATATATTTGATCTAGAATTATATGTACGATTTGCTAAAAAAAAAAGAATTGTGTAAATAAAATAGAACCATATATTTTTATAGACAAGTGCGATCGTATTCTACCAATAATTCACAGACCAAAGTATATTTAGACAGAAGATCTGATCGTGAATTCGTGATCAAGGTCTTTTGTGAAGAGAAGAGGCACATGTTAGGGTATTATTATATAAATAAAATATTGCACCCACTACACTAACACAATAACATATATATTAAGTAGTATCTAACATAAATGTGCCACAAGAACTAGAAGCAACGATTACATTTTCCTATCAACAATTTCTTATTATTATACTACTAAGCATATAATAAGTTAAGGAATTTGTCAGCTAAAGTGTTGTGTGCAATAAAGTCATCATGTTACTTTTCTTGTACTATATATATATATATATATATATATATATATATATATTATTATTATATATATATATATATATATATATATATATATATATATATGAATATGAATGAATATTTATGTATATATATATATATATATATATATATATATATATATATATATATATATATATATATATATATATATATATATATATATATATATATATATATATATATATATATATATATATATATATATATATATATATATATATATATATATATTTAATTATTTATATATAGTAGCTTTTTTTTATTATTTAATGAATGAATCATTTAGATCTATGTGACTACGTCAGACCAAATGGCAAGGTCAAGGCTCAAGGCACCTAAGTCTCACAACAATAATATAAAATCATCATTAAAATAAAATCAGCACATATATATACTGCCACTATTAATATTACTCCGTAAGCCTATACTTGAACTTATGACAAGTAGCAATTAATATTGTTATCCGAACTCGATTATAAGGTAATTTAACTCTATTTAATTAGATGAGATAGTGTAATGATGTCATAATTATGCAAAATGATTAATTTACCCTCATCATAAATAGTGAGAGAGGTGGTGGGAGTATATATATTGATGTGTTAAGGGCTTATCATGGACATGAAGAACACAATGAAGGTCATGGAGAGGCTAAGCACATGCGACAAGGAAGCAAGGACATGATTCAAGATCAAGGGGATTGCGCAAGACATGATTCAAGCTTCAAGGAGATGCCAAAGATGCCATTTGGTTCATTGAAGATGCCTTTAGGTCCGATGACTAGAGCAAGAGCTAAGAAGTTCAAAGATGCATTAACAAGTCTTGTTCGAATTCATCTTGATGACTTGAAGATCATTGAAGTGCAATTGAAGAGCTTTGATGAAGATAAAGGCAAGAATATTCCCAACGATTCCAAACTCATCACCTTACTTGAAATCGATGGACGACTTAGGCTACATTGTGTAATTCGGCCATCATGGGCCTTAATTCTATCTTAGATTAGCTATTTAATTAGTTTAGATGACATTGGATTGGGTCTTGTTTGACTAAGTCCAATCCTTGCTTAATTATGTTATGTTATTTACTTTTCCTAGTAGGACAAGGATTAGGCTATTTCCTTGTTCCTTCCTTTAAGTGTAAACAACCTTACCTAAGAGGGATATTGCGTCGACCTTGTGCCTATATAAGGCCACCAATATCTCTTGTAAACATAAGTTGAGTTGATTAATAAAGTTGAGGTTTATTCACCCAATTGATTATCTTAGCTTCATTGTTCTAGTTTGATCATATTTAGGGTTCTTCAATCTTATAGAGTCCTAGAAAACAATTAGGTTGTGATTACTTGGTTGTTTGTGAATCTTGTGATCTTAGTTTGATAATTGCAGGTCTAATTGAAGATCTAAGGCCGACGAAAGAAGAGGATTGCTTAAGTGAAGGTTGTCGACATACCCATTTAGAAGTTGAAGAAGTTCAAGTTGATCTTTGGCGGGTCTCAAGGATAGATTTGAATCCAAAACCACTAGATTCGTATCAATTGGTAATCAGAACATAGGTTGTCATCTTCAATCGGTAAATCTATCCTTCTATTCATCAATCATCAAGTTCTTCATCCATCTCATTTATCTAGTTGAAAATTCAAAAAAATCAGAAACTTTGAAAATTTATAGTGGATTCATCTTAACTACGTTTGACTTGAAATTTCAAATTTGGAGTCCTCATACCTTGTAGAAAAAAAAAATTCGACCAGAAACTTGTAATTTTTGTCATGGATTCGTTTGACCTCCGAAAACTTTGAAATTTGAGATTTAGACTTCTTTTAATGTGATCTTTCTGGGGAAAATATTGAAAAAAATCAAAAAGATCTGTGGCGTTATCGACTTTTAACATAATTAGGGTTCTTGATTTGGGAATTTGGGGATTAGGGTTTGTTCTTGTGCAATTGATTCAATTGGTTGCAATTAACCTTAATTGATTGTTTGATTGAGATTCTTGGGTTGCTTTCACTGTGATTGACGTTTAATTTGAAGAATTTCAGGCCCTATTGGAAACAAGTAGTACAATATTGGAGATAAATGGTACTAGGGTTTTGAATTGTTTGATTGAGTTGGTTGATTTGTGTTTAATTTGTAGCCTCCTTGGAGCAAGACTGAATTGAGTTCGAAAGCTACAAAAGTGGTTTGATTGGATTATAGATCACTCTTATTCTTTTGATTCACTTAAGTTTTCTAATTGTTTGTTCCTCAAATAGATCACGAGAAGAAAGAAGTACTCTTACAGGTTGCTCTTATTAGGTCTATTGAAGCTAGTAAAAGGCATAATCTTGTGAGATCATCAAGAGAGTAGTGGACCGCCAATCCATAGGTTGAATGCAAACACGAGAGCACAACAAAGGTATACACACACTCACTTGTGAGGAATTTTTGCTACTAATCTTTGTTCTTTGTGTAGGTACCATGGAAGGTCAACAAGGAGAACAAAATCAAGAGGTAAACACGGCTGCCATGTTACAAACAATAATTCAACAACTTGGCACCATGTCTACTAGATTGGAGGCTCTTGAAACTAGAAATCGACAAGTTCAACCTCCACAACAAAGAGCTAATGTCGTACAACACCATGAGCAAAGAGAACCACAACAAGTTCAAAAGCAAGTTGCTAGAATGGATCCAATGGAAAGATTGAGGCAACAAAAACTTGGAGGTCAAGCTTATAATGAAAACTTGCGGCCTAGAAGAGGGGTTGAAAGAGATGAGTCTAAAGACAACATCAAGTACAAAATCCCAAAGTTCAATAGGAGAGGGACCCCTACGGATTACTTGGAGTGGGAGTCAAAGTTGGACATGTACTTTGATTATCACCCCTTTGCCGAGCCTAAGAAGGTACAAATTGCCATCCTTGAGTTTGTGGAGAATGCTTTGAATTGGTGGAATCAATTAGTGTAATCAAGGAGAAGGAATTTGGAGCGGCCTATTGATACTTGGGTTGAGTTGAAGAGTGTCATGAGAAAAAAATTTGTGCCAAGCTTTTACATCAATGCTCTTTACCAAAGCTTGCAATCCTTGAGGCAAGGATCAAAGAGTGTTGATGAGTACTACTCGGAGATGATGTAGTTGATGTCAAGGGCTGAAATTGAAGAAACTCCACAAGCCACCATGGCTAGGTTTCTTGCGGGTTTGAATAGAGATATTCATGACATAGTGAAGATGCAACAATATTATGATGTTGAAGAGTTGTTACAACATGCCTTAAAGGCTGAGGGTCAAGTTAAGAGGAATGGTGCTAAAAAGAGTTTTACATCATCATCTAGCCCATGGAAAACTCCTATCAAGAAAGATGAGAAAACTCCAACAAGGAGAACGAGGTGGCGCAAAAGGGTTTAGTAAGTCCTAAAACCGATTCTAAATCTTCATCTAGTTCTTCTTCTAAGACTCATGTTAAGTGTTTTAAGTGTCAAGGATATGGTCATTATGCTAAGGATTGCGTCAATAAGGAGGTGATGTATCTTAATTGCAAGGAGTCTTGAGCTTAGTTGCAAGGAGCTCTTTCAGTGCATATGTTAAAGGAGATGTGCAAAATCAAAGGGAGGATTTGTTTCATACTAGTGTGGAAAGCCTAGTAGTGTGATCATTGATGGTGGGAGTTTTACAAACATAGCTAGTATCTATTTGGTGAAGGAGTTGCAATTGCCCACTACAAAACACCCTAAACCTTATAGTTTAGGATGGTTCAACGATAAAGAGGAGATTAGGGTTACCAAACAAGTTTTAGTTTCTCTTCCTTTGGGCAGGTACAAAGAGCATGTGCTTTGTGATGTTTTGCCAATGCAAGCATGCCATGCACTACTTGGTCAACCATGGCAATTTGACAACAAGGTGCATCATGATGGTGAGACCAATAAATACTCCTTTATGTGTGGTAAGCATTCCATTACTTTAGTTCGTTTATCACCTCAAGAAGTTTTAAAAGATCAATTAAAAGTGAGGGATGAATTTGCTAGAATGGAATCTAAATTTAGGGTTAAAGAAAAGGCAAAACAAGCTAGTTCTAGTGTGAATTGCGTTGAAAACAAATCTGTTTTGGTTGATAAGCATGCTAGTTCTAAGAAAGTTGTTAACGAGTGTATATTAGCTACTAAGAGTGAGATTAAGAATGCTTTGAATGATAATTCTGTTTTGATCTTGCTTTTGCTTAAAAATACACTTGTGAGCACTAACTACTTTGATAGAGAACTTCCAAGCAACATTGTTTCTCTTTTGAGTAATTATGCAGATGTGTTTCCTGAGAAAATTCCTAGTGGTTTACCACCAATTAGAGGGATTGAACATCAAATTGATCCCTGGGGCGCAAATTCCAAATAAGCCAACTTATAGGACAAATCCTGATGAAACAAAGGAGTTGGAGAAGCAAGTTGGTGAGTTGCTTCAAAAGGGGTTTGTGCACGAGAGCCTTTCTCCATGTGTAGTTCCTGTTTTGCTTGTTCCTAAGAAGGATGGAACTTGGAGAATGTGTGTTGATTGTAGAGCCATAAACAACATAACAGTTAAGTATCGTCAAACTATTCCTAGATTAGATGCTATGCTTGATGAATTGCATAGTGCTTGCTTATTTCCTAAGATTGATCTTAAGAGTGGATATCATCAAATTCGCATGAAAGAGGGTGATGAATGGAAAACTGCCTTTAAAATTAAGCTAAGGTTGTATAAGTGGTTAGTTATGCCTTTTGGATTGACTAATGCACCTAGTACTTTCATGAGGCTAATGAATCATGTTTTGAGAGCTTATATTGGCAAGTTTGTTGTTGTTTATTTTGATGATATACTTGTGTATAGCCGCAACCTAGAGGATCATATTTAGCATTTGCGTTGTGTGTTAGATGTACTTATAGTTGAAAAGTTGTATGCTAACCTTAAGAAGTGCACCTTTTGAACAAACAAGCTTGTTTTCCTTGGTTTTGTGGTCTCTGCGCAGGGTATAGAAGTAGATGAGGAGAATATCATAGCCATCAAAGATTGGCCAACACCTACCAACGTTGGTCAAGTGAGATTATTCCATGGCTTAGTCAGATTCTATAGGAGGTTTGTTAAGGACTTTAGCACCTTGGCAACACCTATAACAAGTGTGATGAAGAAGAATGCACCATTCAAGTGGGGGAAAGAACAACAAGAAGCATTTGAGACTTTGAAGGACAAACTAACTAATGCTCCTTTGCTTGTTTTACCTAACTTTAACAATACTTTTGAGATTTAATGTGATGAATCAAGGGTAGGAATTGGAGCTGTTCTAATGCAAGGTGGGAGACCCGTAGGGCCGTAGCCTATTTTAGTGAGAAATTGAATGGAGCTGCATTGAACTATCCAACCTATGACAAAGAGATGTATGCTCTTGTGAGAGCATTACAAACGTGGCAACACTATCTTTGGCCTAAAGAGTTTGTGATTCACACTGATCATGAAAGCTTGAAGTACTTGAGAGGCCAACAAAAGTTGAATAAGAGACATGCTAAGTGGATTGAGTTCATTGAGAGTTTTCCTTATGTGGTGCACTATAAGCAAGGTAAGGAGAATGTTGTAGTCGATGCTTTATCAAGGAGGTATGTGTTACTTTCCATGCTTGATTCTAAGTTTCTTAGATTCGAGTTTATTAAGGAATTGTATACTAGTGATGTTTACTTTGGTGAAATCTTTAAAGCATGTGAAAATTCTGGATTTGGAAAGTACTATAAGCATGATGGATTTTTGTTTAAAAAATCTAGATTGTGTATTCCTTCTTGTTCTTTGTGTCTTGTGCTTGTGAGGGAATCGCATGAAGGGGGTTTAATGGGTCACTTTGGTGTTGATAGAACATATGATTTATTACATGAACACTTCTTTTGGCCTAAGATGCGACATGATGTAGGAAAGTATGTTTCTAGTTGCATTGTTTGTTTGCAAGCTAAATGTACATCTAAACCTCATGGATTGTATATTCCTCTGCCTATTCCTCATGAACCATGGACTCACATTAGCATGGATTTTGTGTTAGGTTTGCCTCGTTCTAGGAGAGGTAAGGATTCTATCTTTGTTGTTGTTGACAGGTTTTCTAAGATGACACACTTTATTGCATGTACTAAAACGGATGATGCCATTAATGTAGCTAATTTGTTCTTTAAGGAGATTGTTAGACTACATGGAATGCCTAGAACAATTGTTAGTGATAGAGATGCTAAGTTCTTAAGTCACTTTTGGAGAACTTTGTGGGCTAAGTTAGGCACTAAGTTGTTATTTTCAACTACTTGTCATCCTCAAACCGATGGCCAAACTGAAATAGTTAATAGGACTGTCTACTGTGCTTAGGGCTTTAATTAAGAAGAATTTAAGAACTTGGGAAGATTGTTTACCTCATGTTGAATTTGCATACTATAGAAGCATACATAGTACTACTAGATATTCACCTTTTGAGATTGTGTATGGCTTTAATCCTTTAACCCCATTGGATTTGTTGAGTTTACCTTTAAGTGTGCAAGTTGACATGGATGGACAAAAGAAGGCCGATTTTGTTAAGGATCTTCATGCAAAGGTTAGAGCTCAAATTGAGAAGAAAACGCAACGCTACATGAAGAATGCTAACAAGGGGCGCAAAGAGATCATCTTTGAACCTGGAGATTGGGTTTGGTTGCATCTAAGGAATGAGAGGTTCCCTTAAAAGAGAAATTCTAAGCTTTTACCTCGCGGAGATGGTCCATTCCAAGTCTTGGAGAGGATAAACAACAATGCCTACAAGCTAGATCTTCCTAGTGAATATGGCAATGTAAGTGCTACTTTTAATGTTTCAGACTTATCCTTGTTTGATAGTGATGCAGATTTGAGGACAAATCCTTTTCAAGGGAGAGGGGATGATGCGCCAAGGGCTTATCATGGACATGAAGAACACAACGAAGGTCATAGAGAGGATGAGCACATGCGGCAAGGAAGCAAGGACATGATTCAAGATCAAGGGGATTGCGCAAGATATGATTCAAGCTTCAAGGAGATGCCAAAGATGCCATTTGATCCATTGAAGATGCCTTTAGGTCCAATGACTAGAGCAAGAGCTAAGAAGTTCAAGGATGCATTAACAAGTCTTGTTCGAATTCATCTTGATGACTTGAAGATCATTGAAGTGCAATTGAAGAGCTTTGATGAAGATAAAGGCAAGAATATTCCCATCGATTCCAAGCTCATCACCTTACTTGAAATCGATGGATGACTTAGGCTACATTGTGTAATTCGGCCATCATGGGCCTTAATTCTATCTTAGATTAGCTATTTAATTAGTTTAGATGACATTGGATTGAGTCTTGTTTGACTAAGTCCAATCCTTGCTTAATTATGTTATGTTATTTACTTTTCCTAGTAGGACAAGGACTAGGCTATTCCATTGTTCCTTCCTTTAAGTGTAAACTGCCCTACCTAAGAGAGGTATTGCATCGACCTTGTGCCTATATAAGGCCACCAATATCTCTTGTAAACATAAGTTGAGTTGATTAATAAAGTTGAAGTTTATTCATCCAATTGATTATCTTAGCTTCATTATTCTAGTTTGAGCATACTTAGGGTTGTTTAATCTTGTAGAGTCCTAGCAAACAAGTAGGTTGTGATTACTTGGTTGTTTGTGAATCTTGTGATCATAGATTGACAATTGCAGGTCTAATTGAAGATCTAAGGCCGACGAAAGAAGAGGATTGCTTAAGTGAAGATTGTCGACATAACTATCTAGAAGTTGAAAATGTTCAAGTTGATCTTTGACAGGTCTCAAGGATAGATTTGAATCTAAAACCACTAGATTCGTATCATATACCATAGTCCTTTCCAATATATAAAATTGAATTATTGTATCCCTAAGCTAAGCACTCTTTGATTCTTGCAGATTAGCTGCTTACAACTTTCTCCACCTTTTTTGTGTGTGAATGGAATGGGCAGGATTCTCGCGGTACTTTTAAGGCTTCCTCTTTTCTGATCTTTTTAAAGCACTGCACTTTGGTAAAAATATATATATATATATGGTGACAGATACTATGAGCCGCGCAGCCATTTAGACTTTGGTGAGGCCATAGCAAATATATGCCATCAGATGAAGGAAGTTAGCTTAGAAGCGTACATGATGTTGACTACTATTCGCAGTCAACAATAATGACATTTTTTACCGGTTGTAAAGGTTCGCCATAAAAAAAGAATTGTTTGCAAAAGCTGTAATAAAGAAATAATTTTTTAAAGTTTAAAGCATGAGCGCTCAGCGTGAATCGAGGAACCCTCGGTCATTGACCGCTGCAAAATTACAGCAAATATTAGCCGAAAGTGGTAAATCTAAATTCGAAATCTGAAATGCAAAGAATGGAAGATAATGAGAGGTTTTTAATATCATAATATGGAAACAATTTTATGTATGTATAATTAAAAAAATAATAATTGAAGTTTTGAGGACTTACCATCAAAGTGTGGGGATTGACAATTAAATTTGGGGTTTCAATATCATATTTAGGGTTTGACTCAAAACTTTGGGCTTTGACTTTGGGGATTGACTATCAAACATTGGCTTTATTATTATCATGATGGGAGGTTTTTAATATCATAATACGGAAACAAGTATTTTGTACGTTTAATTAATTGAAGTTTTGAGGACTTACCATCAAAGTTTGGGGATTGACAATTAAATTTGGGGTTTCAATATCATATTTAGGATTTGACTCAAAACTTTGGGCTTTGACTTTGGGGATTGACTATCAAACATTGGCTTTATTATTATCATGATGGGAGGTTTTTAATATCATAATACGGAAACAAGTCTTATGTTTGTATAATTAATTGAAGTTTTGGGGACTTACCATCAAATTTTGGGGTTTGACTATTAAATTTGGAGTTTCACTATAAAATTTTCGGGTTCACTCAAAACTTTGGGGTTTGACTATAGAACGTTGGGGATTACCCATCAAACTTAGGGGTTTGGTCATCGAACTTTGGGAAATAACTATCAAATTTTGGGAATGGAATATCAAACTTTGGTGCTCGACTATCAAACTTTTCGATCAATTATCGAACTTTCGGGGTTAAGTATCAAACTTTGTTTAGGCTTTCACTATAAATTTTTGGGGTTTGACTATGATCATTTGGGGTGAGACCATATATGTACAATGAAATAATTTGTTCATATTTTGTAAAATTGGAGACTTAATATGTAAACACTTATAGTTAATAACATGCAAATCTACACAATCAATTTGATCTAATAGTTTGGTTCGATATCAGTCTAATGGATAATTAAGGTTATAAAAAAATTATTATTCAACATACTTAATCGTCAAATTATTAGATGACGTATTTTCAATTGTGCTAAAGAAATGTCTTTGATGAATGAATGGACATCTAACGATTTATTATAATACATACAACTTGTAATATATTTTGCAAAATTAATTTTATTTAGTTATTTATTTAAAATAAAGTTATGAATGAATATATTTAATAAAAAAATCAGAAGGTCATTTTTCAATCAAATATAAAAAAAAACTTGACAAAGATGGTTTGATATTTTTTACAAATGGTTTTATTATATAAAATGATTTCAAGTTTAAACTTGTAGTTGGAGTTCGTTGAGATGGAGCTTATGAAGTCAAAGATTGCAATGTGGTTTAATCTGCCGCTTTCGCTTAAATTTTCCATGTGTTATCAACTTTTTTGCGCATCATGTTCTAGTTTTAATTGTTTAATGTATCCGTTTCAGTGAACCCTTTTCTGTTATGGTTTGAACCTGTTCTTAGTTTGCCAATGACTTGAAATGTTGAAGTTAATAATTGAAGCTTCGTAGTTACTCTTGTTTTCCTTTTTCTTTTTGTTTTTGGTGAAATGCACTAAATCTAAATGTTTAATCGAAGAAATAATAGTTTTAATCAGCCTTTCATTAAATCAGAAACCCTTACAAAAATAAATTAATATTTAAAATTATATTTCTTTCCATCCAAATCATACCTGCACGCCAATTTTTTATTCAAAATAAACAATTCATTTCAGACAATTGTTTTATTCTTTACAATTTATTTATTCAGATTTAATCAAATTGTAAATTTTGGATAATACCTTTATCCGGTCGTAAAACACGATTCTCCAAATATCTCACTAAAGAAATCTTTTTCCACTTTTGCCCCTGATCGGCTTAGTCAACATTGCAGAATGCTCTAAGAGTCTTCAATTTCAGTGTCCCATATTGCCACCGTAATTCTCAACGCTTCTCCTTTATTTCGGCCCCACATGGGCTCCACTTTGCAGCATCCGACCTTACTTTTTGCGGCTCATAGCAGCCTACACCTATATATATATTATATATATATATATATATATATATAATCATGTGCTGTTCGAAATTCGAGTTTTTCACCTGTGATCTTGCTCAACGGTCTTGTACTCTTTTACGTGTAAAAGAGGCGGAGCATTCGGTCTAATATGATATACGAGTATGACTGATGAATTAGTCATGTGCGCACACCGGCCTTAACAGTCAACAGAGTTGATCTTAGCCTTATACCTTAGTTCAACAGCCTGATTAATGTTTTAAGAAAACCAGAAATTTGGTTTTTATAAGAAAGAATTGATAATTTCATTAATCCAAACAGCAGTTAAATAAGTGGTGACATGCACCCACAGGAACTTGGTAGTGGAGAGTATGAGACTGAGAGACGTGGTCCTGCTCAACTATAGACCATGCAATCCACAATTCATTCCGTGGGGTTCAACACAAACTCCTTCGCTCTCCCCACTACATATATACTATATACATACTATTAGTGTCTAGTAGTATTCTTCAAGTGCCTAACATTGATTGATTATACTCATGAGTCGTAATCTCTTCTCTTTTGCCCCTAATTCTTAGGGAACAAAGACCACCTCTGACATGAGAAAACTGACTACCTTTTATTTGTAAAATGCATCAACACTTGTGTTTTTTTTTTTCGAGAACGATATAAATAACTTGGTGCAGCTATTTCGCAATTCCGTTGTAGTCTAGTTGGTTAGGATACTCGGCTCTCACCCGAGAGACCCGGGTTCAAGTCCCGGCAACGGAATAACTCCATTTCTTTTTGCCAACACCAGTCATTTTCATTCACAAGCTTACGTCTTACCTTCCATTTTTTTTTTTGGCCACAAACCTTCCAAATTTAGTTTCTTCCCCTTTTTTTCTTGTTCCCATAAAACCTTCCAGAATTTATGGTACTAAATCTTTCTCATTTGGAAGCCCATTACAGTACTTTGTTTGAAAAGGAAAGCCATCATCAACTGAGATGGTTCAGGAATGACAAATATGTAAATAGATTTATATTTATTACCCTGTATGTAGCCATTTATGCAGACATAAGTTTGGAGGTGAATGTATTTTAATTTTCACTTGCTACCAAAAAAAAAAAAACCATTAAGCTTAATAGGGAAATAGCACGAGGTAATACCGTAATAGTAATAAACTGCAATTAACCCAAATAAAGCAACACTTTCCAGCAGAAAATGCAAGCAGGAGGTAACATACAAATACTCATATCCCTCCCAGGATATACACAGAATAACGACCCTTTATTCAAATAATATTCAAGGTCGATTCAAGTATATGAAATGGCCTTTTACCATCCTCCCCTCTGAGAACCACCAGAAGAATGCACATTCAACCTATCAAGCACAGCATTGAAATCCACTGGCTGCCCACACTCCTCCATCCTCTGAATCACACTAGCAACATGATCACCCCTGAAACCCATGCTTACCAATTTTTCCATCAAATCACTGTAGGGATGGTTGCGGACGAACTGTGAATGGCCGGGGTTCCGAATCATAACATTCGTGCCACTGCCAGGTTGAGGAGTCTGAAGAGAAACATTTGCTGGGGGATAACCACCCTGTGAGAAGTGGGGCTGTTGGGGTGGGTGATGTGGTCTACCACCTTCACTATCATACATCATGTATGCACTTCCCGGAGGAAGAGGGGGATGAGGGCCAGAAGTGGTGTACCCATCAGCTGGTTGAGCTCCAAAAGTACCCTTGATTTGTTGTGGAGGCTGCTGCTGAGCAGCTCTACCAGGTAAACCATACCCATAAGGAACGGTATCAGCATGGCTAGACACTGGTTGAGGAACTCCAGAATATGAAACTTGCATAGGCATGCTGTTTGGTAATGCCTCTGGTGGAGATGGGTTTGTTGATTGAGTTGGTGGGTAGGGAGGATAAGCTGTATTTGACTGGGGCCTCATCTGTGGTTGCATTGAGGACTGCTGCTGCGCTGATGGTACTTGCTGTGGTAACTGTTGCGGCCATTGCTGCTGATACTGAGGGAATGATTGGACAGGTGGTACCTGATTCACTTGGGATTGTGTAGGCTGTGGTGGCATCCTAGAGATGTCTTGCATCTGAGGAGTTCGGTATTGAGGATCAGAAGACACATATTGACTCTGAGGGTGTTGCGTTGGTGCCATAACCTGGGCTGGGGCAGGGGCTGCGGCTGGATGTGGAGGCGGGGCAGGGGCAGGGACTGGAACAGGAGCTGGGGCTTGGGGCTTGGATAATTGATTTGGTTGCATATAATAGGATTGTTGGGACAAATTCTGAGGCGGAGCTTGAGAGTGTGGTATCACAGGTTGTTGTGGTGGTGCGACTTGGTGAGGCAGGGCAAGGGCTAGTTGCTGGCTCTGCATGTCAGATGTGTGGTCAGTCTTCTTAGAATCAGAGGCAGGTGGTGATGCTCTCTCTTCAGTGGACTGTGAATGGCTGGATGAAGACGACTCCTTCTGCGCAAGTTGTAATTTAGCCAACTCCTTTTGAGTGTCAGCAAGCTCCTGCTTATCTCTTAGGATCTGCACAGACCTGTGGACCTATAGTGCACATTAAATATTTTAAGCAGTTAATACCTTGCATAAAATGGAATGGTTCCAACACATGATTATCAACAATCTTTAATCAGCAAGAGAGAACAGTAACAAGCAAGGTAATGAGACAGGAGCGCAACTACTACTAAAAATGCAGACAATCCAACTAAATTTGATAATACACTACTAATCTTTCCTAATTAGGCCATGAGAATAGATCGAGAATATTATTCAAAGTTGTTTCTCTCCTGGATATTTGACTTCAAGAACCAGCACCTGAGCCTAAATTCCATATCATGCCAGGAAACCTTTAGATGAGGCAACTTTTTTTATTGTTTAACAATATCAGCATCCACTGTATAAATCCCTTCTAGGTATATCTCCAACTCAATGAAATGCCATTTCTTTTCTCAATCCATCTTAATGTACTTCTCATGCATGGCCTTTCTCTATATTAAAAAACAGACCATGTTTGCAATAAAGCAAATTAAGGACAGTAAAGGCATCTTACAGCTTTAAAGGGGCTATTACAACTGCAGATGCATGTGGTGCATTTAGAGCCAATAACTTAATTACAAATTCACCTTATCTGAAAATGGAGGATGTTTTAGAGGTACTCACCTCCTGGAGATGTTTCTCAATGGATTTAAGCTTTGTATCTGCATCTCCATTATCACGAACTAAATCAGATCGCATCTCTCCAATCGATTTATCAAGATTGTAGCAATATAGCTCCAACTGTGACAAACGTGAACTTATTCCCTCAAGAAAGCGCATGAGATTGTCCGCATATTTTTTCATGGTTTTTTCAACAGTAGCAGTCACATCCGGGGAGAAAGAATCTTCTGGTTGGCTGTATGCATTAGGAGGAAATATTGATCGTCCCATTCTGCCTTTGTGAAAATCCTGAAAAGATGAGTATGATGGCATGATTAATTAGTTATATTTGAAGCAAAAGGACAAATTAATGCCACTAGCTTAGTAACACAAAGGGGAAAAGAAGACATGTACAGACATACATATATAAAACGTTTGGCTCATGTTTGCCCTTACTAGATGCAATATGTAATACAATACCTTCCAGTTATAGTATAACATCATAAGGAAAATCACTAAAGAATTGACCAATAACCCCCGAGAATTATATAAGTATGAGAACTTTTGTAAATAAATTTCAGTTTTTAGAAGTCCAATGGAACTGCATGTGATCTTTTTGTAGTTTTGGTCACTGTTTCTAGAGGGCACAACAAAAACAAATGCTTAGGATCAAGGATTCAAATCATTGAAAGCTTCGATAAAGATATAGTACAAAGTGCAAATAAAAACTAAAAATAGTGGATTTGACCTCCCTCTCCACCAATAGGTGCTGTAACACATGCTCATTGCTGATTTATTCATTAACTCTAGCATGTGACGAAAACTAAGGCATGAGTATTGGTTAAAAACAATGAAAGAGATGGAAAATGAACAGAATAGGGCACAGATTCAAACTATCAAATACCACAAATAGTCTACATTATGTGATATCACTTGTGATATACATGACTGCAAACAAACGTTTCTCTGCATACTTCAGCGTAACACAAGTATTTACTTTGCAACTTGGAAACATGCTTTCAATTTTTTGTAACCTCCCTAAATAAAATGACTCAAGCAATACTCTTGAACCAACATTTTCTTCTCACTAACAGAGCAGAAGTACAGCAATAAAATTTTGAAAATGAACCAACCATAAACTTCATCAATTCAGAAATCATGTACTATAAGCTTTATACCCCCAAACGCATAGACCCAGCTACTTTATAGGCATAGCCATGAACTGATTACAAATATTTGAAATAACACCATCTTTGATCAATCTCAGACTAAATTACCACCATGAGATTTGTAATCAAAGAAAATGAGCGAAATTTCTCAGCATTTATTTATGTTCCTTGAAGAAAGGCCAAGAGCAAACCCCATTAATAAGAAATTAAGCACAATCAGTAAGATGGGAAATTTCTAGAATGCCAAAAATTCATTTCTATATATACACATATTATATATATATATATATATATATATATATATATATTCCTGCAAAATTACAGTTATTTTCAGTGAGAATAAGCTCTACACCAATACACAATAAAGAGCAAATCCTAACCTTTCACTAAATTTAGGTCAAAATTGATCAATTAGATCTCTGAGTTAAGAGAAAAAATTCAAAATTTGCCACAAAACAAAGCTCTTTTACACATTCAAAGCCATATTTTTATTATATAAAATCCTCAATTAAACCCTAATCAGATCAAATTTCCCCTCCCAAAAGAAAACAAAAACCAAAAAGGAATCCCTACAAAAAAAAATTCACAGAAAAAGCGACAACAGATACCTTGGTGGAGCTGTTGGGAGCGATTACAGGTTCGGTGTGGCTACCATTAGACGATTCCTGGTTCCCGTAGTCCTCATAGGAGCAAAGAATATCATCGGACCCAAAATCGAACCCTTTGGAACCGCCCGAGTTGGCCCGACCCGATGATCCAGATGCCATTTTTTCCACAACGGAGGTTTCTCAGAGATCGAAAACGTAGAAATTACTTTCCTCGAGATATAGATAAGAGGAAGAAGAAGACGTAAGTAACCGAAGATTTTCCGTCTTTACTTGTATTTCGAGAGATAACAATAAAATAAACTGAAAACGAAAAGAAAGATTATTGTATTGTTTAACTGAAGCTTTGAAGTAGCTTGTCTGCAAAGGAAAGAAAAGGAAAGGAAATTTCTGTGGTTTTTCTTTTGTTCTTCTCTTTCTCTTTCTATTATTAATTTTCCTATTTAATTCATATGATCATATCTAATTTTTTTTTTATATTATATTATTAAATTAAACCTATTATTAATTTTATGTACAAGACTCTCATTGAGTGACATTTGGCATTTGGTTTCTTTGACAAGTGTCGATAATTAATTTTCTAAATGTTTTGTTTATTATATTTGTATTCATTTAGTTTAGAAAAATTAAAAGACATTCATCCCCTTTCCTATATAAAATAAATTAATGAATAATTATAAATTAATTTATTATGAATATACATGTATATTGTGTATGTCCATGAATCTAATTAAAGCATGGATAAGATTGATGATTTGGTTCATTCATAAACATATACCTATGTGCTAAGTTCATCCCCTTATATTTATGGTGATGTATCTATATGCCTATAAATACGTCACTCACTTTGTTATGGAATAAAATGAATGAGAACAATTTCTTCCATTCTTCATATTTTCTTCTTCTCCATATTTTATTGTCTCTCTATTGTCTTGTCTTTTATATGCTTCAATTTTACTCCATTGCTTTGTTTTGTTATCATTTCACAACAAAATTTGATTTTTTAACTGAATTTTCTTAAAAGAATTTATAAAATAAAACAGCTACACGCGAAGCGCGGCCGGGAAATTCTAATATATATTATTATAAGTAACGAAAAGAAAAAATTAAAGAAGTGCGACAGTCGAGAAACGTTTTTAAAATGGGGGCATTTTTTTTTTTTTCTGCTGGAAATAGATAAGGTTAGGACTTAGGACTTAGGATGACCCCTTCAGTTCACCGACCTTTTTCTTCTTTTTACACATTTAGCCCTCCATTTTGTTTCTATTCTCATTTTTCTACAGTATCTTCACATTTTTTTATAATGTTAAAATGGCTTAATGCTTGATTTTCTTATATAAAAATCTATTAACAATTACTAACAATTTTTATATGAGTAGTTATTATTATTATTATATATATATTATATTATATAATAATATAATATATTATAATATAATACTTTTTTTGGTAATAAAAGGAGCTGCATTAAATCAAGAAATAGATCTAAAATACAAGTGTTTAGCTTCATCCAAGTGAAGCAAGTCAATCAAACCCTCAGGGGGTTCATTCATTCAAAACAATAAAAGAGTAACTACGACTATTACACAAAAGATTGGCCCCATATTTTGCCACATAATCAGCGCATTGATTGCCCTCTCTAAAGACATACAACATCCTCAACCGGTAGAATTTCATCTATTAAGATCCTGCAATCCATTATCAAAGGCATAAAACATGGATTAACATTAGAGTCAGAATAGTTATTGATCAAAGAGATAATAGTAGGGTTGAAATCTCAATTTGGTACCAAACCTTTATGTTTAATAGTAACTTGGTATCAAATGTTTTATTTCGTCCAATTTAATATCAAACGTTTTATAAATGGTCAAATTTAGTATTTTTTCAAGCGTCCGTCAGAGAGTAGAAGACACGCGCGTTAAATAACATGTTAAAAAATTTTGACTGAAGAAAAATGACACGTGTCATTTTTATTTAGTAAAAAAAATTAGAAAGTCTAATTAAATTTTTTTTAATTTCTTATCCGCAAAAAACAAAATTTAATTTCTCATTTTTTTCCTCTTCGTTTTATTTTCTTTTTCCTTCTCCTTCTTCTTTCTTCCTTCTTCATAACAGATCCCCTCTCTCCATGGAACCCTAACACTACCACTGCCTTGATCTCGCTCCATGCCACCGTCGTTTACGTTGAAACCTTCCAGATCACCTCTTCCGATCTCGCTGATCTCGAATCCGACCTTCTTTTATCAAAGAATGCAATTCTTCATCCATCCCTTCTCTGTTCCGCCAGATACTCTAAATTAAAAAAATTCCCTCAGCCGGTTACGACCCCCCAACCCCCCATTTCAGCCATGGGCCACCAATCCCGTCGGGAGTTCTATTCAGCTCCCCTCCATGGCTCAAACCCCCCAAACTCTGCAACCAACACCACCATCACCACAACCGCCACCACAACCACCAACAGCAGCAGCTCCGCCTCTGCCTCCGGCCTTTATTGAATGTTTGGACTGTGATGACATCCGTGAAGCAGCTTACAAAATTTTCTTCACATCTTGCAGTTCATCACCAGGCTTTGGGGGTCGAAATGCTTTAACTTTTTGTTGATAGGTTCTTTTGTTGCAGTGGAGGAGACGTCGCAAACAGAGCAAAAGATATGGAGGAGGCGGCGGAGAGGAAGACCGGAGCAGATCTCAGTGAGAGTGTGGTGTTGGCAGGTTGTATCTTGGCTTTTTACGGTGGTTTGACGTGAGCAAAGAGACAGAGTTTTAAGGTCATTTCTCTGTGATGCCAACAAGGGTCCTTTTCAATGGTTTCAACTCCACTATATATAGTGGAGAGGCTTTGAAGCGAAAGAACGTGTGTAATAATTACGATATCCCGTAATTATAGTATACTGATATCAATTGATAGCAGTAATACGCAATTGAGTGATTTACGGTAGGATTGATTTAGGCCATCAATTAGGGATTGAAAAGTGTGATTGCGAGATTTACGGTGAAACTGATTTAAGGCGTCAATCATGGGATTTATGGTAAGAAGGAAATATTCAAGGAAGATAGGCTCAAAAGGGTTTATCACTCTCACGTGAGAAGAGGTTGGGATTTTATCTCCAACTACCTCCTAGTCTCATCCTCCAAGCCAAACTCTCCGACATATCCCAAAGGTGGAGCTGACATCGGACCCTGCCATATCCTATGTCAATCCCATCGTATCGTCATTACTAATGCGCTGCACATGACCGCTAAAAAGCAGTGTCAACATTTTGCCCCCTGCATGAGAATTCTTAGTATAAGCAGTTCTTATGCATATGCTATAATAATCATAAAATTATAAGTGCAGCGCATATCATGAATATTTTTACCCCCTATCTAGGAGATGTAAATATACTCCAGCCCTACACGCCCCAGTGCAAGTAAGAGCCGCAAGAATATGTATGCTTGCTCTCTGCACATGGATGCATGGTGCTTTAAGATGTACTTTAAGATGTGCTTTTCCATATAGCACAGCAATAACAATAGTATGTTCCAACACATGTGTCAATCACCTCCTTGCAATACCATGTAGTAATAAATTTATGTCAAAATTTCATTGCCAATGGGTATAAAATTTATAATTTTATTTAACAAATAAATATCAAATATGTACAAGCAATTTAATTTAGGATTGACTTGAGACTTGAGCGTTTTTCTTAATCTTATTTAATTTGGGATTTTGGGATTATATATATTAGTATAAGTAGTTCTTGTGCATGTATCAAAAATTGCAAGTGCAACACTATTAAATATATAATAATCAGAATATTTCTTATTTATTTATTTTTTTTTCTTTTGTTGCCTCCTGCATAGGAGATGCAAATGTACTTTTCTGGCACTATATGCCTCAGTGTAAGTAAGAGTTGAAAGGATCTATATGCTTGCTCTCTGCACATGAGTGCATGGTGCTTGACATGTAAATATGTTTTATCTTTGAAATGCGCTTTAAAAATTGGCACCAGTCAACGCCTTAAGTTATTAGTAAATTTTTTTATTATTATTATTTTTTCGACACCCTGTGTCAAATTCTCATGTCGAAATCTCATATTAGTACCTTATGGCTATATTCATTATAATGATCTTACAATGATACCATGTGGTAACACCCTATGTCAATACCCTATGGCAATATGTTCTCGCAATACCAGTTTGTACATGGTGGGTGTGGAAAATGGTAAATTTTACGTTACACCCTCTGGCAGATTCTTATGAAAGTACCCTATGTCAGTACCATGTGACAGTTCCTGTGGCAAGAACCTATAGAAATACCATTACCATGTGTCAATTACTTTATATCAATATTTTATTATCGATGGATATGAGAAAATTATAAGTTCCTTTAATTACTAAATAACAAATATATAATTGAGTCAATTTAATATTGGCTTAAGAATTAACCCTTTTGCACCCTCTGGCATTTTGTAGACACCTATTTTTGTCATGTATCCTTTAATTTAAATTAATTCATTTCTTATTCGGCATTAGGGCCGCCCAAGGGTATTTTGGTCATTTTTGCACCCAGGGGCATTTTGGTCATTTTTGCACTCAGGGACATTTTAGTCATTTTAAAGTTCACCTTGCAATTTAGATTAGCTAATTCATTTAGATGAATCTTAATGTATACTTTTGGAGTTTTTGCATATTTTCATTTAGTGATTTGGCATTATGGTTTTCAATTAGTATTGTCACATTTTCATTTAGTAATTTGGTATTGTTACACTCACTTAATAATTTAGCTTTGTAGTAATTTAATCCGGTTTAGTCCATGGGCTAATTAACCCTCAATTTAGTATTTAGTTAGGCATTGCATAAATGAGATTTGCATTTTGATTACTAAAACACTTTTTCTTTACTTGACATGTCTAATTAATTTCTTTAAGTCAAATACCATAATTTAGAGGACATATTAGAATGTGAAATAATTTCATAAGGCATAATAACCTGCATTACATGATTTCATGCATCACTCACACTCAAAGTTTGAAAATACAAAAAAGAACTATTTACATTTCATTTTACATTTTGCATTAGCACTCACGAATAGGTTTTAATCTACATGCCTAGTTATCAATTGTTTTCCTCTGGTTTGTCCTTTGAACACTTTCTTGCTTTTCCTCTTTTCTCCATGACCGCTTCAATGGTTTACAAGCACAAGAATCCCAAAGACTATGACCTCATAACCTGCAAGAGGGAATTCAGAAAATGGAATGTTTCCCAAGGAAATAGAAGCGTGCACACCATTAGTTAGTGTACACGCCAAATGAGTTGATTGAATATATATATACGCTTGGGAACAGGAGCTTTAGGGCAACATGAAGCACGAGGAATGAGATTTGGCCTCATTCTCGAATTGTCAATGAAGCCACAAGGAGTACAAAAGCAAATGTATTAGCAACAGGTAGAAGAAAGTGCAAGGAAAAGCTAAAAATGGGAAAATATGAAAAGCTGCATGATGAGTTACAACAAGCATGGGAAAGAAAACATCAAGGCCAATTAGCAAGGTTAAAAGATAAATGTGCAGGGCAACCCACAACTTAGAACAGGACTATGGCAATTGCAAGGGATGAAGGTTCAAAGCAGGAAATACAATAATTTAAGAGCAAGGCAGAAACTGAATATGCCAGCAAACAGAGCTCAAAATTACAAGGTCAATTGAGCTAGCCATTTATTCAGTACAGTCTCAAGCAGTTAC
>AWWV01007361.1:0-50894 GCA_001974805.1 Corchorus capsularis
AACCATTTCCTGTTTTTCTTGTCTTTTAGTCGCGCCAGCTGTTGACAGTTTTAGCACGTCCGTACTTTGTTGATCGCTTCAGTGTGTCCGTACTGTTTGTCTTGTAGCTGCTAGTTGCCTTTGCTTCCAGATCATTGATCCCATTAATGTCTTCGAGTTTTCTTCCTATTTCAGAATTTGTTCTTGACTTGATGATTCTTCACACATGTTGTCTTGATCGCATTGCCTTAATTTTGACTTCTTGTTTTCTGAATTTGTTGCCTTTGACTTCAAGTAATTCTTCCTTGAGGTTCTTGTAGGCTTCAAGCATCAACGTCTTGTGACATTCTTCTACTTTAGTGTCTTTAATGCAGTGTACATTTTTAAGGATCTATAATGCTACAACCTTTCTCTATTGAAGGCTTTACTGCACACTAAGTAGATATGTTAGCTTACATAATTAGGCTTATTTTGTTATCATCAAAAACAACAGGGTTCAACAGTCTCCCCCTTTTTTGATGATGACAAAACTTCACCCAGAATTGAGATAAAGCTAATTCAACATAGGGAAAGTAAATAGAGTAGAGTAAAGTAAAGTAAGTCTCCCCCTAAGTTCATGCCAACTAAATTCAGAAAGATCAGAGCAATACAAATAGAGATCAAGTCTAGAATAAGTTTGAAGAAAACTAGAAACATAAATAAGATAAGAACTAGAAAAATTCCAGAAAATTCCATTCATGGCATCAATATATATGCACAGTTAAGTTCAGCCAAATAAAAGAGAAGGGTTCTAAAAGGATTTACCAATTAAGTTCTTAAAACTCCCCCTGAGTTAGTCAAATCATCTTCCCCATCGACCCCATCCAAGCATGCCAAGGTTTCCTTCAAGCATGCTGTTTTTCAAATGCTGAACACACTAGATAAAACATTGATCTCCACAGTTCATATACATAAGGATTTTCAATAAGTTCAATTCAATTCAATAAATCTCAATTCTTCTCCCCCTTTTTGTCATAAGAAAAAAGGTTTGAAGTTCCTGCATAAAATTTGTTAGAAGAATATTCACAGCAGAAATAAACAAAAAAACATTAAATAAGAGACAATTACATGTCTTAAGGCAAATATCCAGAATATTCAAGGCAATCAGCAGGTGCCAAAGTACAGACCAGAGAGATATAAGAGACAGAGTTTTAGAAATTAAAAGAAATGCATGAAATGTTCAGAATGCAAAGATGAAATGATAATGCAACTAAGTGCAATATATTCCTCTATTTCTTCAATTTCTTCCTCAGAACTGCTCGAGGGAATGATGGCTTTGGAAGATACTTTCTTCTTTGATGTCTCTGACTTTGATTTGCTTCCGGAGGGACTTGGAGTAGTAACAACTTCTGCACCTTTAGCTACCTTTGACCTAGTGATCCTTGTTCCAGTTCCAGCAACTTTGTTCTCTGTAGTAGCCATTCTCTTGACACCTCCTTTACGAGTTCCCTTTTTTCGAGTAACTTTCACATCTTTGAAAACTTCCATTGCCAGCTCTTCTTTTTCCTTCTTCTTGCTTGGATCTTCAGCAGGCAAGTCTTCAGCTATCATTGGATCAATGTCTTTAGTTGCTTTGTCAATGATCTCATCAGCTTCCTTCTTTTCTGCAGCTTTTTTCTCTTTCATTTCAGCATTAGTAACCTCATTCTCCTCAGCTTGCTTTTCTTCCAAATTTTCTTCATCTTCTTTCTTTGTCTTGTCTCCAGTAGAAGAACTATCTGCAGTAGACTTGTGATCTTCATTCTTTTCTTCATCAGAGCTATCAAGAGGAATGATAGCTTGTTCCTCTGCAGATTTTTTCTGTTTCAACAGAGTCACCAATGCCTTTTTCCTTTCCTTCTGTTCATCCTTCTTTTTCTGTTGCTCACCCTTTTTCTTCTGCATCTGTTCATTCTTCATCTTTTGCTGCTGTTCTGCCTTTTTCTTCTTTTCCAGATGTTTAGCTTTCTCTTGTTGTTCCTTTTCATAGGCCTTGTTTGCTTCATCTATTATTTCTGCAGGTCTTTTTGCTTGCTCCTCGTTATCTCCAGATGAGAATTCATGAGCTTTCATTGCAGCATCCCACTTCTGCTGAGTTTCCAGGCTTGCTTTCTTTAGAAATTCCTAAATCTCATTCCAGCTTTTCATTTTCTGAGTCAGTCCTGTGGTCTCCATGATCCTCTTGCTCAAATATGCTCCTGCCAATGAATCATTGTAATCTCCCAACTTCTCATGGGATGATATGATCTGATTCATATCATTTATGAATTTGACACACAGCGAATGAGTATTTCCTACAAGCGCTCCCATGAATCCATTCAGCTTTCCAATCTCCATTGCCAACACACTAATGTCTTCTCTCATTGCCTCAGCTAATCCATTCATTTTCTCCATCACAACATCTTTTCCTTTCTTTACTTGTATTGCAACATTCTGACAAATTGCTTCCATTAACTACTGTTCCTTGATAGTGTTCTTGATGAACCTGTCAGTGGTCTCTTTAGAGAACTTAACACAGCCTTCCACCAAGTCTTCTCATAAGGCTCGAAAACCTTAGCATCTAGATACTTCTTCATATATCCTGTGATAATATGACCATAACCACAGATCATCTTCTTCTTCTTATTCGCCATTTCCTTCATGCCCTTAATGAGAATTCCAGCTAGATTAACCCTTTTACAGTTATAGATTCTCCACAGCAGCCATACATCATGATTGCTCACATAGCCTACACTACTCCTTTTGTATCTAATAGTGCAGCCAATGAATTGATGTATCATCCTTACATAACTGCTCCTGATAAACCTAGCTCCTAAGTTTTCAGGCATATCTTCTTCATTTCCTGAGACTTGCCTCCAAGCGGCATTCTTATCAAACGATTCATCAAAATCTTCTTCTCCTTTTTAGTCAATTCCCAAATAAGTTCCCAAGGACTTAGGTGTAATGACTATTTCTTTCCCGTTGACACAGACCACAATGTTTTTATCAAGAAACTTAGATTTAGCAGCATCAGACTTAATTACTTCAGGAGACTTAGCAATTCCAACAAAAAATTCCTTAACAAGTGAAGGGCTAAGCAGGGTATACTCATCAGCATATTCATCATCTCAAAATTGTGCTCAATCCCACTATAAGTGTCATCTCCTAGAAAAGTAGTCCAATCTATCAACTTAGCAGCCATAATCTGAAATTCTGTAATCTCATCATACCTGTTGCACAGAGCTGCTATCTTTAATCGATTCTTGATTTTGCTGGCTTTAGGTAGGTTTGGAAACACTAATCTGGTGCCGTCAAAGCTTCCTTTCTTTTCTGCTTTCGCCTTCTTTCTGTACAGATTTTTACTTTCTTCGCTGGAACATCAACTTCCTCATCTTCTTAGATGTCGTCAAGCTCAGAGAGTTTTCTTTTGGCCTTTGAGCTTTCGTCTTGAGCCATTATTCTCGACAAATGAGTGAAATTTCAAACAGAGGTTGAGTGAATGTATGAATGAGTAAAAACAGAATTGTTTTAGTAGAGAGAGAGAGAGAGAATAAAAACAGGCTAGGGATTTGGAGAGAATTAAGTAGAAGAGGAGAGAATAAATATTAGAAGGTTTCTAGGGAAGAGTGTTTTTCAGAAAGAGAAAGTGATAAGAGAATCTTTTTAGATTTTGAAATGACCTTACCCAATAAGGATAAAATCAACTTTTGAAATTCAAAAAGAGTACTGACGCGAAAAGGACGCGTCATGCACGGAAAGCGGGAAACTGAAAAGCGTGTCAGAGGGCTGAAATCCAACACGTTTTGTCTGTATGTATGCATGTATGTATGTACAAAATAAACGCATTAATGAAATGAAGAATGAAGCAATTAATTAAATGTTACTAGAATCTATCATGCCAAGCTCATGTCTAATCCTGCTGAAATGCTCATCACAGAGAGGTTTGGTAAAGATATCAACAAGTTGTTTAAGAGTACTAACAAACTCAATTCTGATGTCGCCTCTTTGCACATGATCTCGGATGAAATGATGTCGAATCTCAATGTGCTTTGTTCTTGAGTGCTATACAGGATTTTTTGTGATATTGATCGCACTAGTGTCATCACAGTATAGTGGCACCTCCATCATGGTGATTCCAAAGTCTCGAAGTTAATGCATAATCCATATCAATTTAGCACAGCAACTTCCAGCAGCGATGTATTCAGCTTCAGCAGTTGATAAAGCAACAGAATTCTGCTTTTTACTTGACCATGACACTAGCATTTTTCCAAGAAATTGACAAGTGCTGCTGGTGCTTTTTCTATCTGTCTTACTTACAGCAAAATCAGCATCAGAATATCCTGAAAGATCCAACAGAGATCCTTTTGGATACCATAAACCTAAGCCAGTGGTTCCTTGAAGATATTTGAAGATTTTCTTTACATCAACTAGGTGAGATTCTTTTGGACAAGATTGAAAACGAGCGCAAAGACAAACACTAAAGAGTATATCAGGCCTGCTAGCAGTGAGATAAAGTAGGGAGCCAATCATACCTCGATAGAGTTTCTGATCAACTACCTTACCTTTCTCATCAGAATCTAGTTTAGTACCAGTGGCCATTGGTGTCTTCATTAGTTTGCATCCTCCATGCCAAATTTCTTTAACATTTCCTTTGTGTACTTGGACTGACTAATGAAGATACCTTCAGAGCATTGTTTGATTTGAAGTCCTAGGAAGAAATTTATTGCTCCCATCATGCTCATCTCGAATTCTCCCTGCATTTCTTTAGCAAAATACTTGCACAAGCTTTCGTTAGTGGCACCAAAGATAATATCATCAACATAAATTTGAACAATTAGAAAATCAGACTTTTTCTTTTTAAAGAAAAGAGTTGTATCAATACTTCCCCTTGTGAACCCTTTGTCCAGGAGAAATTTAGATAGCCTTTCATACCATGCCCGAGGTGCTTGCTGAGTCCATAGAGAGCTTTGTGAAGTCTGTATATATAATCAGGATGTTTGCTGTCTTCAAAGCCTGGTGGCTGTTCCACATATACCTCTTCCTGAATGTATCCATTTAGGAAGGCACTTTTTACATCCATTTGGTAGAGCTTGAAATCCATGTAGCAGGCAAAGGCAAGAAGCAGTCTGATTGCTTCGAGTCTTGCCACAAGGGCAAAGGTCTCGTCATAATCTATTCCTTCTTCTTGGTTGTATCCCTTTGCAACTATTCTTGCTTTGTTCCTCACAACTCTGCCATTCTCATAGAGGTGGCAAAGTGAACCCGACCCGAAAAAAACCCGCCCGAATACCCGAACCCGACCTGAACCCGATTGACTAGAAAAAGTCAACTATCCGAACCCGCCTGAACCTAAACTCGAAAAAACCCGAACCCGAAAAAGCTCAAACCCAAAAAAACCCGAATCCGAAAATTTATGAAAATTTCATTTATGCCATATAATTTTTCATATGAATAAGTTTAAAAGGTAAATTAATAAATTACACATAAAATTTGAAAAAGGTAATGACATTATTCATCCGGAAACAAGGGGTAAATGAACTGGCCAAAACCCAAACTGAACCCGAACCCGAATTAACCTGACCCAAATTCAACTCATACCCGATTCAAGCCCGAACCCGAAAATGGCCCGAACCCGATGACCCGAGCCCGAACCCAACCTGACCCGCCCGTTTGCCACTTCTACATTGTCATCAAGCTTGTTCCTAAATACCCACTTTGTGCCAACTATATGATGATCTGCTGGTGGTGGCACTAATGTCCACACTTTGTTCCTTCCAAACTGATTCAGTTCTTCTTGCATCGCAATCATCCAGCTTTCTTCTTTTTAAGCATCTTGAAACACTTTTGGCTCAATTTGGGATATGAAGGCAGCATACTCACAAACTTCTCTGAGTGCTCCTCTTGTTCTCACACCTTCACTTGGATTTCCAATGATCAAATCTGGAGGATGACTTTTTCCATATCTCCATGCCTTTGGGAGATCTTTATGCTGTTGCTCTTGCCTTTGGAGAGTCTCAATTGGTGGATCTTCATTGATCTCTTCAGTGGCTTTCTCATTAGTGTTATTAGTGGTCACAATTTCTTTCTTGTTTTTCTCATCAATACTTGCCGGTCGGTCGTTGATCAAATCACAAGATAAATCCCCACAAACCAATAACTACTAGTTAGGGCAAGTAGGGGTCAAATCCACAGAGAAGGTAGGAGCAAATCAAAGGCAAATCATACAAAAGAAAATCTTACCAAAAAAGGATTTTTAGGATTTTTCAAAATAGATTAATTAAACTAGAAAACAATAAAAAGAAATCTAAACTAAAGATTTAGAAAAGAGTTTGAGAAAAGCAATGAATAAAAAGCATACTTCTTCTCCTTTAGGCAACTATTTTGATCAAGTGAATCATGGATCATAGACACTAAACATGAATTTGACTTAAATTGCAATCAATTAAGAATCATACATTATCGCAAATCGATATATAGCCTAAGACGTAGACATCAAACTTCAATGAAACAAAGTAATCCTCTTAATATCTTAAACAACTCCATTTGAATAAATGGCCTGGAACATGCTCCTGATGCAACAACACATTCCAACATGCTAGGCGAATCAATCTTGCTACAAGCTAAAATCAATTCCTAATGTACTATTTTAGGTACCACCTCAACATACCACAAGCATTAAGATTTAATTATCCACATGTTTGATAAATCATAACCAAACTTGCCTACATCAATTTCCATCTCGGCCTAAAGATTTCAACAAGATTTGATATCCCAATGAATATAGAACATCTAGTTCAATTGTCACTTGTGACCAACATCGACTTAACATAAGCCAACTGAATCTAACTATAGTATTCATACTATCAAGATAAGTTGCGCACACAAATCAATCAAGATATGAACACATAAGATGAAGTATAGAGATAAGAAACATATTCAAACAGAAAAATCAAATTATTAAGAACAAAAGTCTCACCATAGATTCATTGATCAAAAATACCTAAGGAAAAGAAGTATAAAGGGTTTAGCTACTCATGGATTGAGAACAATCCATGAGAGACTTACAAAGCTAAGAGATGGGTGGCTGCCTCCTCTCCAAATCGCAACTAACAAGAGTTAGGGTTGAGAAAAGAAGATGTAAGGTGTATCTAGGGGTTCTAGGTTAAGAGGGTATATATAGGGGACGGCCTAGGGTAGATTTTAGAGTTTAAGATGGCTAAAACAAACTCTAAGGACGTGCTGGGCTGCTCTCCAAGTCTTCAAGCTAATCCAAATAAGAATTTGGGCTCAATTTGAGCAATCCCGTAAGAAAGGCCCAAGACAGTTTCTGTCCGCTGACTTCAGGGGCATTTTCGTCCATGACAACGTCCGAACTGGGCTTCAACCAAAACATGAAAGTTGTAGCTCTTGGAGTTAGCTTTCCAACGCCTACTCATATGCCTCAAACCTAGCTCTGGATCAAAAGTTATGGCTGAATTACAGAATTGTCGCCAAATCTGGAAAGTATTGAAGTAGCTTCAAGAGGAAGTGACATGGGTTGCCGCTTGTGGTAGCTGGGTGCGCGCGAGGGATGAGTGTCCCGACTCTGGCTGGGCGCCCACATGAATGCCTTGAGCTCCTATATGCTATGTCTGATCACCCAGGTGCTCTAGTGCTTGGTTCGACACCTTGACATGTCTTCTTCCCTTGAACTCATCTTTGCTCCTTTGCCTTGAAAATGCTAAGCAATCAACTTTATAACTTTGATAAGTATAAAATTGACTCTTCAAGCTCTTCAATCACGATCTTGGTAACTCCATTCTTGATTCAAAATGTCCTTGGAAAATACTTGTGTCATAAATCATCCAACAAGGCTTCAAAAAGATACAAAATTGATGATTTTGCACTTTTCTTCTCTTTAACACCTATAAACACAAATATACCAAATATAAGGCATAATCAAGCATAAAATACCCAAAAAGTATAGGAAAATGACCATAAAAAGATGCATAATTTTGGTCCGATCACCTGCATCATCATCATCTTGCACAACCTTTCTCGGTGCACTATCAGTCTCATCAAAAACAATATGAATAGATTCTTCAACTACTAAGGTTGTTTTGTTAAACACTCTATAAGCTTTTGAGTTCAAAGCATATCCAAGAAAAATTGCTTCATCACTACGAGCATCAAACTTGCCAATGCGGTGTTTGCCATTGTTGAGAATAAAACATTTACAGCCAAATTTTCTAAGGTGAGAAATATTGGGCTTTCTGCCTTTGTAAAGTTCATAGGGTGTTTTTGAAAGAATAGGTCTAGTTGAAACACGGTTTAAAATATAGGTAGCAGTATTAGTGGCTTCAGCCCAAAAATATTTTGGAAGATTGTTCTCACAAAGCATTGTTCGAGCCATGTCTTTTAATGTTATGTTCTTCCTTTCCACCACTCCATTTTGTTGTGGTGTTCTGGGAGTAGAAAAGTTATGTTGAAAACCATTTTCATTACAAAAATTCTCAAAGACTCATAATAGTGAAGCCTATCAAACTCACTACCATGGTCACTTCTAACACTTATAATAGTGAAGCCTTTTTCATTTTGGACTCTTTTACAGTGATTAGCAAAAACATCAATAGCTTCATCTTTATGACTAAGGAAATAAACCCAGGTAAATCTAGACAAGTCATCAACTATGACAAAACCATAAGATTTATCTCCCATGCTAGTGACATCAATGGGGCCAAACAAGTCTAGATGTAGTAACTCCAACGCTCTTGTTGTTGATACTACATTTTTGGACTTGAAGGAGCTCCTGACCTGTTTGCCAAACTGACATGCTTCACAGATTTTGTTAGTATTAAAATTCAGTTTGGGTAAGCCCGAGACAAGATCCTTACTAATAAGTTTGGCGATCGTGCTCAAGCTTGCATGACCAAGTCTCTTATGCCACAACCAGCTATCAGTGGCATTATTCACCATGAGACACACATCCTTGCTCAGTTGCAAGTCATCCAGGTAGACAATATATACATTCCCGTGTATCTTTCCGATGAAGATAAGCTTGTTTGTATTGATGTCAATAACCTTGCAGCTTCTGGAGTCGAAGATGACTCTCCATCCCTTGTCACAAAGTTGATTGATACTCAGAAAATTATATTTGAGACCTTAGTACCAACTCCTTGCACTTTTCCTTTAGAGTTATCTCCAAAGGTGACATCTTTTCCTTCCTTCTTAGTGAGACTAATGAACTGTTCCTTATCACCGGTCATATGTTTGCAGCAGCCGCTATCAAGGTACCACGGCTTCCTCTTTTGCAGTTGAGCCTTCAAACATTCCTCGTTCTGCTCCTGCTCAACCTGCAAGCACAATTCTTTAGTTTGCAGATTTAGGTACCCATATTGCTATGGGTCCTTGATGGTTAGTAACAACATAAGTTTCTTTAGGCACCCAGATCTTTTTGATCTTAGGTAGATTCTCATTGTTGTTCAATGGACATTTTGGTTTTATGTGTCCTGGCTTTCTACATCCATAACAGATTACTGGGGTCTGTTTGCTGACTTCACTCTTCAACTTGTCTTGTGTGGTATTTTCATGAGCAGCTTGAAGCTTCTCCCAAATTTCTCTCGCTGAAGTGTACTTTGCAATTCTATTGAATTCAAATTCATTTAAGGCACAGTGAAGTGTATGAATTGCCTTATAGTTTAACTCAACTTTTCTTATATCGTCTAGTGACCATTCTTCTCTTTTCCTTGGAGGAACATATGGTCCATTTTCAACTACTTCCCACATCTCATAGTTGTTTGCACGCATATACACCATTATTCGAGTCTTCTAGAACTGATAATCAGTGCCATCAAAGAGAGGAGGACGGTTGATTGAATGTCCTTAGATGAAGTTGCCATGTTGGGATCACTCTTGCGGTTGTCAGTCCGATATACTTAAGAGCCGTGCTCTGATACCAATTGTTGGTCCACTTAGATGTGCTAGAGGGGGGTGAATAGCACTTTATCGAAATTTGGAGTTCACTGAAAGGTGTTAGAGACACTACTTCAAAGTATATTAAAGTCACTAGTGCAAAGCAGATAGATAAGCAATAACTAAAAGCATGGAAAAAGAACATGCAAATAATAAAGATGTTAACAAGTGAATAGTGGAAAACTAAAGAGTTTAAGAAGAGATAAAACAGGAACGATGAAGGAGATGATGAAAGATTGGAGATATGTCGATTTATAGAGGTTCGACCTTTCACACCTACGTCCTCTACCTTGGATACCCCACCAAGGATTTTCAAATCCACTAAATAGTGAAGTTAACCAGGTCTTCACAAAACATATTACAATCCCAAAGCTTCAAACCCAAAGCTTTGACACCAAGTGGAAACCCACACTCAAATACAATCCCAAGTGCAAACCCACACTTGAATCAACCCAAGGCACAACCCGCACTTGTAAAAACATAAATAAACAAGTATCAAAGTGTAAAAGTGATCTCAACAGATCTGAATACACACAATCAGGCCTAAAACAATTCTAAAGATATAAACTTTAAGCGCTAAAACAATTATCCAAGCTAACAAGGATGAATGAAAATAAGAACTAGGCTTGGATGTTAGGGACTTGAAATTCTGGAGAGAGAAAACAATTTGATCTTCAATTTTGCTCCGAAACTCTTATCCTCAAACGGTTAGATTTGAGTATATATATTTCTCTCTGGCAAACTAGCCGTTTGGTTTGAAATTCAAACCATTTTTCCGTTTTTCTTGTCTTTTAGTCGCTCCAGCTGTTGACAGCTTTAGCGCGTCCGTACTTCGTTGATCGTATTAGCGTGTCCGTACTGTTTGTCTTGTAGCTGCTAGTTGCCTTTGCTTCCAGATCATCGATCCCATTAATGTCTTCGAGTTTTCTTCCTATTTCAGAATTTGTTCTTGACTTGATGATTCTTCACACATGTTGTTTTGATCGCATTGCCTTAATTCTGACTTCTTGTTTTCTGAATTTGTTGCCTTTAACTTCAAGTAATTCTTCCTTGAGGTTCTTGTAGGCTTCAAGTATCAACGTCTTGTGACATTTTTCTGCTTTAGTGTCTTTAATGCAGTGTACATTTTTAAGGATCTATAAGGCTACAACCTTTCTCTATTGAAGGCTTTACTAGACACTAAATAGATATGTTAGCTTACATAATTAGGCTTATTTTGTTATCATCAAAAACAACAGGGTTCAACAAGTGTGTGTGTGTATACCTTTGTGCTCTTGTGTTTACATTCAACCTATGGATTGGCAGTTCACTACTCTCTTAATGATCTCACAAGATTATGCCTTTTACTAGTTTCAATAGGCCTAATAAGAGCAACTCGTTAGAGAACTCCTTTCTTCTCGTGACCTACTTGATGAACAAACAATTATTAGCAAATTTTTTGTGAATCAATAAAGTGATCTAAACCAAAACCAAACCACTTATGCAGGCGCCCTTATGTCGAATTCATTCTCCAAATTTGCTGTACAAAACTCAATTCAAACACAAATCAAACAATTCAAATCGATTAGAAAACCCTAGTACCACTTGAATCCAATTTGTACCACTTGTCTCCAATAGGGTTTCAACCTGAAATTCTTCAAATTAAACCTCAATTCACAGCAAAAGCAACCCAACATCTCAATCAAACAACCAACTAGAGTTAATTGCAACCAATTGCACCATAAAAACCCTAATTCCCAAATTCTCAATTCAAAAACCCTAGTTTCTGTCGAAAATCGTTAACACCACATATTTTTTTGATTTTTTCAATATTTTTCCCAGAAGGATTACACTAAAAGATCTTTAAATCTCAAATTTCAAAGCTTTCCGAGCTCAAACGAATCCAGAACAAAAATCACAAGTTTCTGGTCGAAATTTTTTTATTATTATTTTGATATTTTTCGATATAACTAATAGTTATAAGAATCTCAAATCTGAAATTTCAAAGCAAACGGAGTTAAGATGAATCCACAATGATTTTTTGAAGTTTCTGATTTTTTTATTTTTCAAGAAGATGAATGAGATGGATGAAGAGCTTGATGAATGATGAATAGAAGGATAGATTTACCGATTGAAGATGACAACCTATGCTCTGATACCAATTGATATGAATCTAGAGGTTTTAGATTCAAATCTATCCTTGAAACCCGCCAAGAATCAACTTGATCTTCTTCAACTCCAAGATGAGTATGTTGACAATCTTCACAAAGCTTTACCTCTTCTCTCGTCGGACTTAGGCTCCCAATTAGACCTGCAATTGAACTCTTAAGATCACAAGATTCATAAAAAATTAAGCAATCACAACCTAATTGTTTGCTAGGACTCTACAAGATTGAAGAACCCTAAGTTTGCTCAAACTAGAACAATGAAGCTAAGATAATCAATTTGGGTGTATAAACCTCAACTTTATTAATCAACTCAGCTTCACTTTTACAAGTGTGGGTATAGACCCTTTATATAGTGATAGGGTTGACGCATCCCCTACTCCAAACCTCCTAAACCATCCTCACATAAGGGTATAGGCGGTTATACTATAGATACTTCTAGAAACTATCCTAAAATACAACCAATAGAAAAATAGCTAAGGATTGGACTTAATTGAACAAGGCCCAACCCTAAACAAGGTCTAAACTACATAATTAGCTAATCTATGATAGAATTAAGTCCCATATGGCCGAATTACACAATGTAAACTCTAGGGTTCAACGATTTCAAGTAAAGTGCAAAGCTTGGAATCGTTAGGAATATTCTTGCTAATGTCGACTTCAAGATGAGTTCGAACAGAGCTTGTTAATGCATCTTTGAACTTCTTAGCTCTTGCTCTTGTCATCGGACCTAAAGTCATCTTCAAAGGATCAAATGGCATCTTAATGGCATCTCCAAGAGGCTTTGCGATTCCATTGGCATCTTCATGACACATTGCGATTCCATCCTCTCCTTTAAGCTTGCCCATGCTTCCTTGCAATCCTTGATCACCCCATCCATGACCTCCATTGTGTTCTCCATGTCCATGATAAGCCCTTGGCGCATCACGGGCCTTGGTCTAAGTATTTGATAAATGGGCCAGGCTTGGACAAAAGTTTGAGGACCGTTTTATAAATGGGTCAGGCTTGAACACCACTAATGGCCTTAATCTCAAGGCTAGGCCCGGCCCGAACCCGGCCCATAAACAGGTTTACTCATAACTCATAATAGCTAGCATTTCGATTTTGTTTGACGTGAAAGTCTCCTTTGGTATCAAGGATAGGTTCGTTTGGAGTTGGTAATGCGGCTGTATTAACAAAAAGTGTGTCAGTGTGGTTGTTTTGGAAAAAAAAAAAAAAGAGTGCACAGAAGGTGCAGGGTGTGGTCAAGTATGAACAAGTCCAAAAAAGAACAGGCCACTTAACTAGATATGACAGAGAATATCGGGCTAATTGCACGGCGGAAAGCTGTCAATGTGAATATGGGGAATCTGTAAAGAAGGCTTAGTCTGAGCTGATACCGAATCGAAGGAATAGGAGCAAAGTAACTTTTCTTAATATGAATTAGATCCGAAGACGCTAACTCGCCCGAGTAATTAACTATGGGGAAAAGCTTGACTTTTAGTGTGTGTTTGGTATGAGGTGATCACAAAAAAGTTCGTGGTCATTTGCTTCTAAGTGATTTGATCACTTTATTTCGTGAAAAAATTGGACAGTGATCAAAAATCACTGTGGTGATAAGATCACTGCTAAGGAGGCTGATCTGATTCCCATCCAAAAGGATGGAAAAGTTTTATCACCCCATAAAATAGGGCTAATTTGGCGATTTTACATTAATGATCATCCATTTTTCCTATTTATACCAAACATGGTTGTCATAACGTACAAATTGTGAGACTTTAGCGCTAGACGCATTGGAAAGGAGTCAATACGAATCTTTTTTATTTAGGTGTATTTGGCCACCTAATTTGATTAACCATTTTAATGCGTTCTTAATGTTAATTAAGTTCATTAATTATGATTAACCATTGGTCTCCGTTACCAAATTCAAGGTTCGGAAGTTCGATTACGTGTAGGGGGTATTGACACCCCTATAATGCCTGTCAAATAGACAATACCATTTTAATTAGAAATTAACCTTTTAGCCTTAATTATCAGTTTTTAATCCTTTAAAATTATAATTGTTGATTTTACTTCTTTAATTAAAATTGTCTTCAATTCCCTCATATTTTTTGACAAAAATTTGAGACAATTATCCGCAGAAGTATTCAAGAACTTTTAAATTTCTTGAATAGGCTCCATCATCGGAATTTAAATTAGGGAAAATGCCACTTAGGTGTATTCGAGTTTTAAAAAATCAATAATTGGTGGTATCCACAACAATAATCAATATTTGATGTAATAAATAATTTATCCCTATCAGGTGTAATGAGAAAGTTTACTATGAAGACTTAAGTACGCTTGATTTTAAAGGTGATTTTGAATGTAATTTTGAAGAACCAAAACTGGACAATGAAAAATGCAGACATAATGAAAGGTAAGCTACGCCGGAGTGATAGTTTCAGATTTGGCCGGATCCAAATCCTCAATTTCTTCGACGCCGACGACAACCATGGGTTTCCAGCAATATAGAAAAGGAGAGATCTGAAGCTGATCTAGAAACTCTTCGACCCTCTTATCTCCTCATTCCTCATTTATTTTCAAGTTTTGTTTGGATGGTTCAAGTCTCCCATGATTTTTGTCATCGATGATTAAGTCAGAGCAAGAAAAACAAGAAATGTTTGGCAAACTAAAACATAACCTAATAGAAAATAGTAAAATCAAAGTGAAATATTCAAAATCGAAGAGAGGATGAAGAGGGAGTGGAATTTGGGAATTAGTGATTCGGTTTAGGTTTAGGTTTAGGTTTATGTTTGGTTGAAAGTTTATTTTTAGTCCAAAATGGGTTTTAGCTCGACTTTTTCTTTTCTTTTCTTTTTTTGCTTTAAAGTAAAAATTTTACTTTTTTATTAATTTCTGACATGCCACCTGGCTATTATATTCCACGTGGCCAAACTCACACGATTTCTTGGCGCGTTGAATTTCAACAAATGGTTCCGTCTGAAATTTTCCTGATTTGATATAACCCGATAATGTTATATCCTGAATTGACACAAGTGGTAATGGTGTATCATGAATTGAATATCGCGGCAAATGCTATATCCTGAATTGAGTATTTAGTACCAACCATTGCTTCAATAGAATCCGAAATACCGATCAACTTTGAAAATTCCATCAATTTCTTCCATTTCTCAAGACACACCACTTATTCTAACTAGCCCTGGCTTCTTCCTTGATAATTTAATGTCGAGCCAAGCCTTTCTTTAAAGTGCAAAACTGCATTAAAATCACCACCCAAGATCCATGGCATGTCAAATTGGTACTTGAGACTAATCAGTTCACCACCCCATAAAGGTTCTCTGGCAGCTTCATCAATAGAGGCGTTAATATTACCAATAACGCATCTAGACCTACGAGACTTCAAAACACCAACGCAAATAATAAATCTCTGCTCAATCACGACTAAAACTAAAGAAAAGAACCCCTCTCACCACAGCGAAATTAGATCCCCTGCCACAACCGAAACTCTGCTATCAAAAATATCTTTCCCCCACAAAAATCTTACCAATCTGTTACTCACATCACTAAGTTTAGTGATCGAGCTCAAATTAACCCTATTTTTATAGCTATTTTTCCATGCTTTTTGCTATTTTACGTGTATTTTAACCCTATTTTACTAGTATTTGTGTTTTTAGGTCTTGAAGACAAGAAAAGTGCAAACTTGTTGTTTTTCAATCTTTTTGGAGCTATTTTGGTGACTTTTTACTCAATTATAGACTTAGCAATTTGGAATGAAGATTTTAAGATTCGAAGTTCGTATTTGAAGATAATTTGAAGATTTGAAGACCATTGAAGAATTATTTCAAGAACCAAGAATTGAAGATTTGGAGCTTATTTGCAAAGGATTGAAGCCAGGCCCAGAACAAGCCCAGAAGTTAAGGATTTTTGGATATTTTATATGGGATAATACTCAGCCCATATAAGCCCACAATGGAGTTAAAATCCCAATTTGTGGCGCATATATCCAAGGAAATATCCAAATCCTGTAATTTCCTGCAACTAGTCCAATTTGGACTAGGATTCATCGCAGTCTCGGTAAAAAGACCATAACATTCTGCTCAGATGTCCGTTTTAGGCCTGTGAGTAGCCATTGGAAAGCTAATTCCGAGATCTACAACTTTCCTTTGAAGTCCAAAGCCCATTTCTGCCATCTTCAAGTCCGAATCTTCCGTCGAAGTTTCTGCAGGAATCCAGAATTTTCTGGATTCCTATTTTGACTTGGATTCTACTCTAGGAAGACTTTTAATCCAACTTGGAGTCTGAGTTAGACTCTAAACCGTCCTAGACCCTATCCTAAGTCTATGAGGAGTCTAATTAGTCCCCTATAAATAGCCACCTCCTGTAACACAAATCACATACACACAACTCTTATTCTTCTATTTCTTAGAAAATAGTTTTAGGTTTATTTTTCTCTAGATTTAGGCTAGGGGTGCCGTACCCTCTCTTTGCATAGGGAGGTGCGGCAAACCTAGGAGATTTCAAGAAGGAGATTTTGCCTCTTCAAGTTTTGTAAGTTTTCTTAAGTCAAAATCCATGAGTAACTAAATTCTTAATACTTCTTATCCTTTGGTGAATTCAATCAATTGATTATGTTGAGATTTCTATACTTATAATTTTAAGTTCTTGATAGATACTCCCTCTGTCCCTAATTATAAGTCTCTTTTTGGTCAACCAACATCAAACTTTGACCAATGATTTATTAAAAAATATATAAAATTTAATTTTAAAAAAATATGCGTTCAAATGTTTGTAATTCAAAGTTTATAAGTGTTATCTTTGAAAATTATATTACTTTATATATTTTTTATAAACAATGGTCAAAGTTTGGTTTGGTTGACCAAAAAATTGGACTTATAATTAGGGACAGAGGGAGTAGCAAACAAGTCCCTGTTTTATTTTATGATTTTGAATTTTATTGATTTATGTGGCTACTAATGACGTAATTGGATAGATCTATAGCTAAATCAAATAAGACTTGACCTCCGAGTTTGATTATTGGTAGCAAATTGGGTTTGTTTGACCGTTGCTCAATGGGATGAGTTTATCAGTAGGCGAGTCAAATTGCTGATCGTATGGTTCGCAAGGCATGTGTGAAAAACCTTGTTCTTAGTGCTTTGTTCTTAAGTGATCTTTAGGCCCTGAAAAAGTAATTGATCGCTGAAGGAATAAAAGGGATAACTGCAGCTTTGACCGGCCTCTTATCTAATATACATGTTCGGTCTCCGAGATCAGTTGTCATGAAGAATAAGATATTGAATTCATCTTTTAAATCAAGGATCGGTAGTTAATTTGATTTATTCTAACCATTGGAGAAGAAGTATGCCTTTTAATTGTTGTTTTCTTTATAAATTGCCTTAGATTTAGATTTAATTTACTTTGCTTTGTTTTTAAGTTTAATTGCTTTCTTCAAATCCCCTGTTTTCTGTTTTAAAAGTAACTTTTGGAAAAGATTTGCTCTTTGGATAAAGTTTTCTACCCTTCTCTGTGGGATCGACCCTTGCTTGCCCTATCTACTTTAGTTAGGTTTTTGTGGGGATTATTTTTATGATTGCTAACGACCAATCATTTAGTCTCTTGAAACAATAAGAAATCAACCTCAAAATTGTACACCACCAAACGAGCAGCTCTTCTCTTATCCTTTCTTCCCAAACCCCTAATATACCAAGTAAGAAGCTTCATCTTCACTACGAACCCTCAAAAACTACTAGAGCCAACTATACCTTATCAAGATTGGCCAGACGAGATATAATCTGGTTTCTGTATATTGTCGTGAAAAACAATCCCGAGGGGCTCTACTAACCTCAAAAATGGCTTCAATCTCCTTCAAAATAGCTTCGTTTCAACCTCAAAAGTGGCTTCAACCTCTTTCAAAATAGTTTCGTTTCAGCCTCAAAATTGGCTTTAGCCTCCTTCAAAATAGCTTCTACATCAAACACAGATACATCTGAGTCGAGATCAATTTTTGCTTCATCGTCCAAAATAAGCTTAGTGACGCCTCTTCTAGTTTTCTTCCTTCTTTTCTTCTTACAAACCTTACATTTACCCCAATTTTGATGATCAAAGTTCTTTTTAGACTTAACGACAGGCCCAAGATCACTTCTAAATAACCAAACTAGATCATTCTCCAAATGACTAGAACCAAATGGGCTTACATGTAGGCTCGGGTCAAAGACATGAATTTCTTTAGTAGATTAAACAACAAACTCCTCTTCACTAGAGTCAATGCCATCATAAATAACTAAGTCTCCATTAGCTAAAACACTCATATTTGAATTCAAAATGTCCATCACCACATCAGCTTCCAAGGATTTTGCACCGAAATTCCCCTCGACCATTACATCACCAGAAGAGATATTCCCTTTAAAAATCTCTACATTAAATTCTTTGCTGCCTCCCAAGATCAAGTTGCCGTTAGCAGCACGAGAATCACCGTTTGAAATTCCACCTGAAGATTCCGTAAAGCACCTTGATTCAACAGTTTTGAGGAAACATCAATTTCAATAGAGTTCCCAATTCTAAACTTAATACCTGATGGATATTCTACTGCCACCTTGGAGGTATCCGATAAGTTTGAAGAGAGAATTTGCATCCTTGCAGTCTTAAGAGATTTTCTTAATCTAGTTGAATCATCAATCTGCAAAAAATACCCCCATAAATCACCAAGAGCTGAGAAAAAAATGGGGCGCCAAAGTTCAAGAGGGACATCCTCAAGTTGAAGCCAAACTATAAACTTTCACTTAAAGCAAGTGGATTCCCAAGGGAGAATCTCAAAAACATAACCTTGTCATTTCTCTAAGACTAATTTTATGCCATCTTCGATCAAACCTTCATCTTCCACCCAGACAAGAGCATAATATTACTTAGCTAGATAATTTCCAGCTTCATTTCACAATTAAAGAGGGCAGAAAAACCTTTTACAATGCCTTCCTGTGAGTTCATTGGTCACTGCAATACATCTTTCTAACCAATTGCGATGATCATCAAGGATCAAAACCTCAATTTCCAATTCTTTACTACTCTCCAAATCTAGCACCATTTGCTCAAAAAAATCCTCTGACATAGCATCATCATCATGACCATCTTCAACTTCATTTGGCTGGCTTGGATCCTCGCTAGAAGGTTTGGCTTTATCAATTCCAATTGGGATAAGAGGGGCCTCTTGAACCGTCTTCTCTTTCACAGGATTTTGAGAACCTAAGATAGGTTGTAGCACCGAATGCTTCTGAATATGACCATGCTCGTTAATCGGTGAGCGATTATGATTTGAAATTCTCCTCGGTTCATGAAGATGACACCAAGGTCATTGTTCACGTCTAATAGGGGAGACGTTTCTTCTAACCTGAGAGCTTCTACAAGGTCTGACAAAATTGGACCCATCTCTGACTCTCTGACCATAAGATTGGAATGTCTTCTGAATTGGAGTGACCCTATTTGCCAATCTGACAACAGCTTTTCGAACCTACAGCAACCTACAATACATATTCTTTCCATTCCCCTTAGAAATAGCAGTCTTGATAGGACCCCAATTGTTGGGGATTGATAAAATGATAGAAAGGGATGAGAAATCAAAAATCTTGGTCGAGGCCAACCTAAAGAAGGGGATAAGAAACTAGAATTTTTTCCAAATTTTTCTTCTTGATCTTCATTCTCGTTACATAACATATATATATAGTAGCTAGGGCATAATTCTTTGGATCTAAATACAATAGGCTTACAAAGACTATTATAAAATTAAATAAAAAACTATTAATTTGGGTATTTGTCTCTTGGGTTGGCTGGCTCATCACTTGGTCATGGGCTTGGAACCATGTTCCTATCATTCCCTTCTCCTTCACACCAACCTTGCCCACAAGGTTGAAAACATAAAGAGCAACAATACAGTAGGTTCCAAGGCTTGTCCAGATTCAATCCAACGCATGAGAAGCTGCGTGTATGGGAAAGCAAGCACCTAAAGATATCAACTCTCAGTTGTAAATGAACCATTTCGTCTCCATTCAATTTCTGGAAATTGGTAGTACCGTACCTGACCCTGTCAAAGCTCCTAGCAATAGCAATCCCATAGTCTTTGATAGCCTTCCCATATAAAGATTTTGATTTACTAGCCAATACAGATAAGCTTGGATTAATAAACAAGTTTACAATCTTAAAACATGATGAGTGCATAGGGACTTGAGAAGCTTGCCGGTATGGAGGAGAAACAAGGCAAGAAACAACCAGCACATGGGCTAGACTGTAGAATATAATTTTCTTAGGGTTTGCACTGCCAAAAACTTTTCCAAAGCCACCATTAATGCTTGAGTTAGCAACAACCATGATCAACAAGAACAAAGCGACAATGTGCTGAGTGAAAAACTTGAAACAAAGTTGTATCTTTGTAACCTAACAGGCCACCCTATGGCTCTTTGTGTTAAGAACATACCATTGCGCCTGAAGCACTTTAAATGCACTCGTATTGTGCCTAGTCAAAGAACGAGTTAGAACAAAGGACATTCTAGAAACATTATCTAATTTATGAATTTTAGCAAACAAAGTCTGAGCCAAGACAAATGCAGGTGATTGATAGAAGCAAATGCCCAGGCAAAATCCTATAAAAACTAGATAATTTTTCTCCTTCAAGATACCTAGGTTCACCTTGATTTTGCTCAAGTTATTCAAATCATCAATAGCTACAACAACTAACAAGTCCACAAGATCATTCTTTTTTATCTCTACAACACTACTCTTCCAATTACATATGAACCAACACATGGTGTTTGCAGCAATAGATTCCAAATAAATTGAAGTGCCTATGAAATCGATATCAACTTGTTCTATAGTTGTTACCTGTTTCGGTAAGATGAATTTAGCTTTGTCGTTCTCATTCTCATTGAAGTCTGCAACTGGTTTGGGTATTTTGTCGAGCAGTTGGTTTGCACAAATGTTCACAATGTTTTCTCTCAAAGAATTATATCCTCCTGGATATAATCGATGAAGACATCCAAAGGAAGTGCCGTTGGGGCTTGCAGCAGCTCGTGATCCCGTGTCGCCAACTCCTTGTATCCTTCGGGCACCAAGGCACCCAATGATTCTTCAGACTTAACTACAACAGTTTGAGCAAGCTCCAAGTTGGTAGTGATGAGCTTGGAGTCTTTGAATTGAGCTTCATCTAGAGGTTCAATTTGTTCTTTAGTCTCAATCGATTCAACATTCTCATATAAGGAAACGAAATAAGCTTCCAAAACCTGTTGTACAGTCTGCTTGATTTTGGAGATACATCGATTAGATGCAGCAGCAACACCGTAGTAGTCAGCTAAAGATTGTGCTCCAACGGTTCCACAAAGCTGTGAGGATGTTTCCATTGGAGGGGTGGAGTAGGAGCAACGAAAAGGGGGGTTACGAGAAGGGGTTGGAAGTAACGAAGGTAAAGTTGAAGGTTGGGGGGCTGTTTCCAATCTAGTGATTTGGGTGTGAAGATCATGCAAGGAAAAATGGTGGTCTGAGATGGCAGTAGAGAGGGCGACATACCGAACATCCAAAGTCGAATATTTGGCGTCAATAGAGGCTTGCAGCGCTTGTAATTGAGCGGTGGCAGCGGTAAGGTGGGAAAGAAGCTCGTCAGATGATGCCTGGGGTTTGGGCGGCATGGTGGTTGCGGAAGGACAATGAAAGCACCAATGATAGGACCCCAATTGTTGGGGATTGATAAAATGATAGAAAGGGATGAGAAATCAGAAATCTTGGCCGAGGCCAAGCCTAAAGAAGGGGATGAGAAACTAGAATTTTTTTCCAAATTTTTCTTCTTGATCTTCATTCTCGTTACATAACATATATATAGTAACTAGGGCATAATTCTTTGGATCTAAATACAATAGGCTTACAAAGATTATTATAAAATTAAATAAAAAACTATTAATTTGGGTATTTGTCTCTTAGGTTGGCTGGCTCATCACTTGGTCATGGGCTTGAAACCATGTTCCTATCAAGTCTTCATTTCATCATCATACTTATATCGAACGAAAGCGAAATTATGAAAATTTTGACTCTTCTTGGCAGGCAAAGAGACATCATCAACAACACCATAATCATTAAAATAGTCACACAAATCCTTCCTTGAAACCTTGTTGCTCAGATTACTAACAAAAATCGAATGAAGACTCAAATGCCATTTGAAAGACATTGTATGTCTCCAATAATCCTGATAAAAAGTCTGTCGACTTCCTTCACGACAACGGTAGACTCCATTTCTACCTCTCATATCTGGAAACTGCTAAGACCTACCTCTCATACTCTATCAGCAACCGGTAAAATTGCCAAGATCTTTTTTATTATTTCGTAGTGATAATATATTGTAGTTCCATTTTGCTTTATCTGCTTGAAGTAATTTTTGGAAGACTCCTCTGGCTACTAGGGCTTGGTTTTGTTGAGCAACTAGTGGCCATGAATCCTTTCTTTGAAGAACTGGGTTTGAACTACCAAGAAATCTTTTCTTTTACTAATTTTTAACTATCCAAGCAAGGAAATGGTATCACCTCATTTCTTTTACTCCTCCCTACCATTCATTGCATTTCCGTTATTCATCTAAATCCAAACAATAGTGTAAGGGAATAGATTTGTTTAATATTAAATATATAATTAATTATAAAATGGGGTATACTGTGTATCAATTTTTTGACCCGTCTGTAAAGTTTAAAAACTCCACGATGGTGTATCAAATAATTACTGCCGATTCTACTATTAAATTTTATTGGATAAATTACAAATTTAGTCAACCTTTAGGTTAGTAACTATTTTGATCATCCAACTACGAAAAATAACAATTGGGTCACACTCAAGTTTGCAAAATTAAATATTTTGGTTACTCAACTCTTAATTCGCTTGTGTGGCATATCCATATTATCTATCATGCAGTGTAGCATGGTGGACATTTCATATCATCTAAGATATCACTTAACATGATGGCATGACATGTAAATGTCATCAAACTTGCCACATGAAATAGTCAAATCATCATATTATGTGATCGATTGACGAAAAGATTAAATATTACAAATTTAAGTGACCGAAACTTTATTTCTTATGATTAGATGATCAAAACAGAAACTCACATAAAATTAAGTGACTATCTATGTAATTTACCCAATTTTATTCTTCTAATAACTTTTTTTAAATAATTTGTTAGGTTTGAAATTAAAATTTAAAAAATGCAAAATTTAATTCCAATTTTTTAAAACAAAAATACTAACAAGTCTTTGTAAGTAGTAGTTTTTTTATATGGCATAAATGTCACTTTGCACCCTTAAGTTTGTACAGACTGTCATTTTGCACCCAACTTTTTTATTTTGATCAAAATGCATCTTAAAGTTTTATTTTTGTGCCACTTTGCACTCTCCGTCACGGTAGGACAAACGACTCTATCAGGGTGTCCGACGTGGCATGCCACGTATACCAAAAAGTTACATGTGGCACGTCACGTGTACCAAAAAGTGACACATATCACGCCACGTGTTCCAAAAAGTGACACGCGGCATGACACATGTACCAAAAAGTGACACGTGACATGCCACATGTTTCAAAAAGTGACATGTGGCATGCCACATGCAAAAAAGGATACGTGTCACGTGTCATTTTTGTCCACGTGGCATGCCACGTCGGACGTTGTGACCGATCCGTTATGTCCTACTGGACAGAGGGTGCAAAGTGGCACAAAAATAAAACTTTAGGGTGCGTTTTGGTCAAAATAAAAAAATGGGTGTAAAGTGACAGACAAACTTAAGGGTGCAAAGTGATATTTATGCCTTTTTTATATATAGCTCATGTCATTTAAAAATTTAATATGAATATAATATTAAATAGTTTATGAAAAATATACATACATAATCAATTGTTTTATGTGCATATAACACACTAATATCAGTAAATCTAAAACATTTATAAATAGCTTAATGTTAAAAAAAAAAAAAAAAAAAAAAAACCCTTGAACTTTCCGCCAATGGTCAAATAAGCCACTGAACTTCAATTTTGGCCAAATAAACCCTTCTGCTATAAGAAAAAGTCATGTCAGCATGCCACATGACTTGAAAATACCACGTCAGCTTGGCAATATTTTCTAGAAAAGAAAAAAATTAAAAAAAAAACATAAATTCTAAATTCATTTTCAGAAAATTTATTTTTATACCACCAGTCATTTAATTTTTAAAACTTTTTTTCATTTTTCAGAAAATTTATCCTAAATGGACATGCCATTTTCAGGCAACGTGGCATGTTGACATAACTTTTTCTCATAACAAAAGGACTTATATGGTAAAAATTATAGTTTAGGGACTTATCTGACCAAAATTGAAGTTTAGAAGCTTATCTGATTATTGGTGGAAAATTCAGGGGCCTTTTATTACTTTAAGTCATTTATAAATACTTTTGATTGTCAGTTTGAGTCTGAGGCAATAGAAAATTCTTGACTTGAATAATTTTATATATATATCCACTTTGAAGTTGAGAATATAAGATACTCACGGGATAATGCATGCGGCATGGCTTTATGTTAGGCTGCATTATTACGAACAAAACAGAATGCAAGGGAAGCTACAGAAAAAGATTAAGAACTCTATATATATATATATATATAATAAAAGGAATTAATAAGGGGAAAAAAAAAAAAGCTTTTGTTTTACTGGTAAGTACCCATTCTTTCCACTAAAATACCTTGCATAGCATTAACAATAAATTGTTCAATTGAACTCTTTAATTTTTCTTTCAAAATAAATTGAATGGGATTTTTTTTTCTCACTAAATCTTCGAGATATTGAGTCCGGATTAATCCGTAGGCAAGTTACATCGTACTTTAAATGAGTGAAAGTTCTTCCAACACTTATTTTCGATATTTACAAAGTTCAAATCAGAAAACTTATTTAAAAGCATTGAGTTCCTTTTCACTTAACTTGATAAGTGGTGGTTTTCTTTTTGGATAAAAGAATTTTTCACATAAATAAATGGTTGTATTAAACAGAATTTTTGTTATGGAAGAAAGAAGGATATATTTGATGTGTGAAAATATAATTAAATTATTATTTTTAATTATTATTTTAATGAAAAAAATAAATAAAAACTCCTTTCCATCACTTTCCTTTTTTCTCTTTGAATTTTTATTTAGTTTGTCTACATTTTGCTTTCCTTTTCAATGGATTAAATTATGAGCTTGTATTAGAATGTAGATAAACGTTATCGTGACCTAATTAGAGCCGGGCCGGCCATAGCTGTCTCTTAATTTGACTTTTTGCTGTTTTTAAAGCAAATTTGAATCATTCTCGTGAGTATCTATATCTATGCACTTGAGCCTACATTAGCCACTCTAATCTTTTTCCTTCAAATTTTCCCCACCTTATTTCAAACTTTTTTTTTACCAAAAAAAGTAACTTTATAGGTTTATTTAATTTCAGGTTAAGGGGTTGGCCAAAAAAAAAATTTGAGGTTAAGTGAGTTTGAAATCTAGTTAAGTAAAATCCTAGCTATATCCCATCAATAAAGTAATTTAACAAATGTAATTAATTATTCATATATCTTTTTTTTGGCATCATATTCATATAGTATATCTTCTTAGTTTAAAGAATGACTTAATGGGCAAAAAGACCCCTGAACTTACACCGAACCGTCAAATAAGCCCCTGAACTATTATTTCGGCCAAATAAACCCCTGAACTATTAATGTATTTAAACACACCCATATAATTTTTGTATTGATTTTTTTTTGTTTACAGGGCGCACAGGGAAAGGTGGGGTTTGAAAGTATATCCTTAAATGAGTTTAACTACGTACCTCTCTACAATTAATTAAGTCAAGAGGAGAAGTCGAAGAATTGTATTTGAATATTCAGAGTTTAATATGATCCGGCTAGGTTAACTTATAAGAGTGTTGTAAGATTATTTATTGTTGCGTCAAAAATCTCTTGAAGAGTTTTTGCGTTAAAAACTTTATGATAGCATAGGGACATGTCAGTCAATTTGTTAAAATTGACAAAGAGGAGTTGTAAACATGAAACTGGTGCGCGGATCTGCAGATTAAAGATCAGAGCGATTTGTTGGGACTAGATCAAAGTCACACCGGAGCATTTAAATCATTGGATCCCAGAAAAGTCTTCCTAAATTTGCGTCGTCAAAGCTGTTCTTGATTGAAATTGAGAGAAAAATAACAACGGATTGTTATTGCTGAAAGAGAAACACGTGTACAGTATTTTTATGTCTGGAGACAAGATTTAAACAAAGAAATAACACTCAAAGAGTATTCTTTTGTTCGGAGACAAGATTGAAACAAGAGAAATATGAAGAACGAGTAAGGACTCGTGATGAACAAGAGAAAAGCGCGGAGCTTTCTGAGAGAAATAAGCACGAAACTTGGTTTTTTGCGCGGAGCAAGTTTGTAACTGCAGGAGTGTGTGTGTGTAGCTGTCGAACTGTGTTTGAAGCACTGGGGTTGATCCCTTTATATAGGGGGCAGCATGGGCCTTGAATTTGATGGGCTTGACTTCCTCAGGAAGGCGATTTCAACTTCTTTAGGAGATGACAACTTCCAAGAAGGAGAGAGGAAGCTTCCTGATAGCTTCCAGAAGCTCTGAGAGGACATCTAAACTATTGGGACGCCTTCTATCTTCTAGAAACACGTTGGTCTCCCTCCTTGTATTGTGATTTTCGTCCTCCTCCTCCTCTTGTTGCAATTCATCATGTCTCTATTGCCTCCTCTGAGATGAAATCAACTAATTTGACTATGAGATGGCCTCTGAATATCAAGATTTGGACTCTTGACATCAAAGCCATGAAATTGACTTCACTTAATCATATTAAGCTCATCAAATCCATAAAAATAACATTCAATTAAGAAAATGGCTAAAACCGGAGTGGAAAAGCCATATCTCCTTAACTGAAAAGAGTGTAAAAGTTATCACCGACACCTGAAATGGCTCAAATTTGACATGTAGCCATAATTTCATATATCTAAGGTGATGGAACTTGTTAGGCTCGAAAATCATGCCTAGATCACCTTAAACCGACAACTTGTCCTTAATTGAAAACCGAGACAAAGTTTTTCGACTGTGTCAGAATGAGATGAAATTTCACCAGGAAGTGCAGCATGGAAATAGGATCATCATGGTATGCTTCATTGTTGAAGCGGCACCCTCTAGGTAGGTCAATTCCACTGATTTCACCATTTTGTCCTTAATTGAACAAAATGCAAAAGTTGTAGTTTTGCCTCTTGGGAGATGGGGAGTAGCTAGGCGGCTTCACTGTCATGTTAGGGTGAAAATATTGAGAAGGTGTGAGGTTTAAAATCTCACTCCTCTCACACATAGATGAGAGTTTTACTTGCTGACAAACTTTAACTCTCTACCTCCTTTAATGCAGGAATAAGGAGACAATTTCCTGAAACAGGGCGGCCTCTCCTGAGACATAGGAGACGACTTGGATGAGTTGTTGTAAGTCCATGAGACGTTTCCCATCTCCTGTCATGGGATACAACTTCTCTTTTTGTTGTCTGCCTCTGCTGACAACTTAATTAAAAGGAGATCTCCTATTAACTGATTTTTCTGCCTCCTCCCTTATTTTTGGGCGGCATATATATATGGAAAATAATTATTATTATTATTTCGAAAATATTTATTATTTTCTTACTAATTTCGACATTAATTATGAAAATATAAGAATTTCGTAATTCAATTAGAATCAGGGTGGTGCAGAAACTAAGTTTTATCAGGATTTGAGATCAAATCTTGACCACTCATCTTGATTTCACAAGCTTATTTACAAATTTACCAAAATTGTAAATTAGGGTATAAACATTTGTATATTATGAAAAACTAATACTATCCTAAATAAATAAAATTATATATGAGCCACACAATTATTTGACAGGTTTCATAATAATCTCTACTCTCTAGACTATTGATTACACAACATTGGTGATATATGTGTGCAGATTGGATGACACACACTTTGAATCTTTGATAACTTGAATTTGGGTCTCGGTCACACCTTCACCAAACCAACCCCCTCAAAGGATCTCATCACTGCTTACAGCTGATGCCATTGATTTAGGTCTTCGGCCATGTAATTTGGTCTTTATTTCATTGTTCTTTACTTCGCACACAATATATATATAATTACATGAAATAACATTCCAATTCATTATGTATTGATTTTTTTTCGTTTAAAGAGTAGAGGTTTAGGTAAGTTAGTTATTCATTCTCCTGTTTTAGAAAGCCAAAATTTTGAACCCAAATATTTGAAGGGAATCAAAATCAGAGTCACATTGTGTTTGTACCCTACAACTAGATAACCCATCAATTAATGAGTGTATCTATCAGTTGCTTAAGTTTAAAGGAAGTTTTCTCTGTGTGTTCTTCTAACCGAAAAAAGTATAAAATGTTTGCAAATTAATTTTCTTTTTCATTTTTTAGAATTGGGATCGGGACAAACTTTGGTGGGTGACATGGAATGAGTTCGTTATCAACACACATGGTACATAAAAGTTTCACGTTTGAAAACCAGAAAAATGTAAGAAGAAATATCTCATTAACTCAACCAATGGACTGAAATTTGAAAATTGTATACTAAGGTTTTGTGTTGAATCTTGAAATTTACAGAGTGTGAGACAGTGAGAGAATTATTTCTCATCATGTAATCTAATGTTCTTGTGTATAAAAAATTCAATAAAGGAAAAAAAAAAAACACCCATAACTTCATTAAAATCTAAAAGGAGAATAATAGGAATGATTAACCATCATTTCTTTACCAAATTTTAAAAGGCTTATTACCTAAATTGGTCCCTTACCTCCTTTTAATTTGGACATTTAGCTATTTTTTTGGGACATAGGTGGAATATCCATGTATGTTAATTTGGACATTTAACTCTTATCTTTCAAAATCGACCCAATTTAGCCCCTTCAACCAGATAGATAGAATTTTCTAGGTGGAATATCCACGTCGAATAGAAAATTCCACGTGGCAGTGAACCCCACATGATAAAAAAAAGGCAAAAAAAACATTTCTTTTTTGAAAACTCAATTGAAAATAATAAAAAGGAATGAAAAATTACCCAAATTGGCCCCCTACTTGTTTAAAATGTGACATTTAAGCCCCTTATCAATATCATATATCATATCATATCATATATATCATATATCATATATACATATATATATATATATTTAAAACAATGTCCACTGCAAGTATGGTAACTCTTTAAATGTTGAGAGTTCCAAATCTCGACAAGTGGCATGCCCAATTCATTAACATGTGTCTCTAAATAATTTTAATATTCATTAATTAGAAAAAAGTTTTGGTATATTTTAAGAAAGAAATATTTATTTTTCAATTAAAATTTGTAAGAGAAATTATTGTTCTAACTATTGAGTAGTAACTATAGATTGAAAAAGTCTTTAATACTATATATGAGTATATTAGAAAAACTTTGTGAATTTATAGGTTTTGTTATAAGACAAACTAAACATTTGGTAATTTAATATTTATGGCATGAATCAAGGAATACAATCACTCTAACATTTTGTGCTAATAATAATCACTATGTAATATTTATGGCAAGAATCACGGAATACAATACAGTTATGTTTGGTATCTTATTCTCTCTTTTTCTTTTTCTTTTTTTACCATTTTAATATGTTAAATGTCATATTTTAATAGTTATTATTAAATTCAAGCCATGGATTACTCAAAATTCTAAACTGGAAATACAATGTCTGACCTTACTAAAACTTTAATTGAGAGAGATGTTATTTTGTTTTATTTGGGAGGGAAAGTTAATTTCAGATTCAATTTGATTATCTTAGATCCATTATTATAGCCTCAATTTCGGTTATTTAGAATTAAAGACAAAACCTTCATTACATTGTTTTTCCATAAATGATGATTGTTTTCTCTATATAAATAAGCAAATGTACAGCTTTAGTTCCTAAAAAAAAAATTTTATCTTTAGAACAGTATGTTTAGCACAATTTATAGTTTTAGTTCTCTCTCTCTCTTTCTCTTTTTTATTTTCTAATCTTTACACCAATTTTTTTTAATTTCATTTTCATTGTTCCAGCATGTTTACAATTTTCTTATTAGATGTTTTTTATTATGATTTATGGTATAATAGTTCCATGTAAAATTTTAGTTCTTTTTTGTCAAGCAAGGTATGGGTGAATAAGATCCATTCTCAAAATTTACAACTCGACAAAGTTTATGAGGGTTCTATTCAAAATGTGAATATGATTTTTTTTTTGTAGAAAAAGTGTGAATATGAAGGTGTGCTCTTCTAGCTATGCTCCTTCATGGTTCAAGACTTTTTTTAACAAAATTTTATGAATTTTGTGTTTTATTTTGTGAAGCCTATTTTCAATGGGTAATTTCTTGAATAACAGATGTAATTGTCTAACGTTTCTTTTTGTCTATATCAATCATAGACCATTCGAGTGTCTTGGATTTACAAACCTTGAGAAGGGAAGATTTGGTTCTCAGTAGGATAGAATCTTTTTGCTACATACTCAGTAGGATAGATTTTGAGAAGCTGTGAAGCACATTTCACACTTGGGGCTTTTGGCCAATTTTTCCAAGTTAATGTAGGATATTCTTTCACTTAAAAAAATAGTTCTCCTTTTTTTTTTCATTGTAAACAACTGATCCACCACCATGTATATTGAAAGCTATCGTTTTAATAAAATATTTATTTAAATTACGCATCCTTCAATCACATTCATGCTCTAATTTAAATAATATTGCACATTATTATTATTGATAAGAATTTCATTTTACTATTTCATATTTGTCCTAACTTTTTTTTGGTGAAATGTCCTAATTCTTTTTAACTTCTAGCCAATGACATTCAAAATAACTATGTGGAAGTCTATTTTTGATTTGTTTAGGTGACAATTATACCGAAAAAAAAAACTTAATTAATGAGAAACTTTCTATTAAAAATTTGATTTGATTTACCATAAGAAAATTCGTTTGATTTGAAAATATTCAAATGAAACATAAAAGTTGATTATGAAATTTGGTAAAATTAAAAGTAATGTATAAATTTGGTATTAACATAATTAATTATTACCATATAAGTTAAGTTGACTTTGCTTCCACCTACTTAGTTACCATACCGTTATTGTTATAATAAACCTAATAAACCTAAAATTTTTCTAAATTGAATATTTCATGGGTTTTTAAGTTATAATAATAGAATATATATGATTGATTTCTTTTTTCAAACGTATCTTATATATTGATTTTAATTAATTAATCTTACAAATTGATTTTGATGAAAGTTAATTTTTAATTATTCATTACCGTTAGCATTAATATTTTTTATGCTTAAAATTGGGATGTTTGAATGTTTGGATTTTATTTTTATTAACACCATATCAATCAGAAAATTATTAATGAATATTTAATAAATATTATACTACATAATTCAAAAAAAATTAAATATTATACTATAAAGGTACGTATTTTTTTAATGTCTATGAGGCTACATAATCTGATTTATAGAATTTTGAATGTTTGAATATAGATAACTCATCAATCAAGTTACCCCAAAAAAAAAACCTCCATCAATCAAGTAATTAGTAGTAATGAATACTTTCCAATTAAAACATACAGAATTATGTTTGGAAATTTTAGAAATGTTTCAAATTTAATTATCATTATCAATCAAGTAATCATAATGAGTATTTGAATATTAAATGTTTTAATTTTTCATTTATACTCTATCAATTATTCAATTATGTACTTAATTAACAAATCAGTCAACATTATTTTTTGGGTCATTGGCAATTTTAAGGTTAAGTAAAATTAATGACTATTTAAATTTATATACTCAATTGATGCCAAAAATATTTATCTACTCAATTATTACTAAAAATAGAAAAACATATAAAGATATTCTAATTAAGTCAAGGAAAATTCCATTTCTCAATCAATTGCGGTTTTGTTTTTTAATTTTCAAGGAAAGCTATATAAATCGTATGTGGTATATATATAGTCATTTGGATGGAAAAATCAAGTTAACATGGTGATTGAGCAAATTATGTAAACATAATTGATTCTCTCCTCAAAGTGAATAAGGGAATATGCACTCTAATAAGAAGTTTAATAACTTTATTAAAAAGTTAAAATTGATTTTTATAAAATAGAGTAAAGCCACTAATAAAACTTTATAAGTTTATTACAAAGCTTACAATGTCAATAAAAGGGAAATTTATATCTATTATCAGTGGAGTTCAGCAGACTGTACTGGGTTAAAGGGTTGACATGTGTTTTTTAAGGGTATATTTTTTAATATTAAATACACTATTAATTAAGAAATCTGTAAATTACTATACTAAAATTTCTAGAAATACAAGGGTACTAAAAATTTTAAGAATGTGACGTTATTAAATTTATGCAAATCCTAAGAAATTTTGGTAATATGATGCCTTTCCCATTAAATTTTGCATTAAATTTGGTAACTAGTTTAGTAAAATTTCTAAAATTGTAAGGTGAGTAAAATTTTCAAGGAAGAATGGTTACTAACTTTAAGTAGAGTTCTAAGAAATTTTGGTATCATAAATGTACCTTTTTTTTTGGTTAAATCTATTATATATGAAAAATTATAGAATACACTGTCAATGGAGTTTAGCAAACTATATTTTTTTTTGAACCGCAGGAAAGTAATTTTATTAAGAAAGACCAAGGGTGGAACACAGGATGCCTCATTAAAAACTTCAGAAGAAAAAATCCAGTGGGAAAAATCCTTAGGAAGGAAAAAGAGTACATCCAATAAGGTATTCCACCCCAACCAAGGAATAATTACAAGCCACAGTACACAACCAAAGAAACAAAAAGCAGAACAAACCAAAGAAGTACAGACCAAGAAATACAACCACAGCCAAAAGCCAACCCAAAATCACAACAAGTAAAAAATCTCCACAGCCGAACGAAGAACAGACCATCATCTACACATCAAAGTCCCCAAGCAAGCCGGAAATCAGCCAAGCTCAAGAAGATCGGATTGCCTGTTTACACCAGCTTTTGCAAGTTCGTCCGCCAAGGAATTAGCTTCCCTAAAAATGTGATAAAGCTTCCAGTTTGTAGCACCTCTCGTGACAATCCCGATTTGAGAAATAAACCTTCTTAAATTCCAAGGACAAGAGGTAGAAGCATTAACCCACTTCACTGCATTGTAGCAATCATTTTCAATAATCAAGGAATAATTATTCCCCCACTCAGAGGCATAGAAAATCATCAAAGCTTCTCTTATGGCTAGGACATCAGCCATTGCTGCCCCTGCTTGACCAATATTCTTGGAGAATCTCAGCAGAACAGTTCGGAATCATTCCTCAACACCCCTCCAATACCAGCCATACCAGAGCTCCCACTAGAGGCACCATCAACATTGAATTTAAGAGAACCAAAAGGTGGAGGAGACCACGGGATCACCGATCGAGGAACAGTAATTTTACATGGAACAGTAACCAAATTCGGTGCCAAAATAATATTAGACAAGGTTATAGATGATTCTACCCATTTAGCCTTAAACCACCAAGCAAACCTAACTTTAATAGACATTACCAACTGTTGGAAATCAGCTTCCTTAGCATTAAAGATCACATCATTCCTAAACAACCAAATAGACCATAAAATAGTGAAGAAAAGCATACCCCATGCCTCCTTCTTATCCGCTTGATATATTAAACTTGTCCATGCTTCAAAAACCATCATCGAGGAGCTAGGAGTAACCCAGGATATTCCCCATAGAACAACAAAATAGCTCCAAATATTCCACGAGAACCTGCAAAGAAAAAACAAATGGCACACAGTCTCGAAATCTGTATTACACAGCGGGCACATTGCCCATGAAGGGCTCCAACAGGCCTCTGTCAACAAGAATCTTTCTAACCATCACTCTTTCATGCATAACCTGCCAAGCAAGGATCTCTGCTTTCGGTGGAGCAAGGCCAGACCATAACTATTTCCAATTAAAAGTAGAAACAGCATTACTCGAGACCAGTTTGTAATAAGAGGAAGCAGAATAAATACCGGAGGCAGTAGGCTTCCAAACCACCGCATCAGAGGAGTCAATACAAGGCGCATAATCCGCCAACACATTTAAAAGCTCCTCCCATTGAGCTTTTTCCCAGTCAAACAGAGATCTTCTCAACTCAATATTCCACCTCCAAAGCCCTTCTTCCCAAGATCCAAATTCCATAACCGAACCCAATTTATTAACCACCAAGGTGAAAATACGAGGAAAGGAAGTCCTCAAAGTATGACCCAGTATCCATTCAGAATGCCAGAAAGAGATATTAGCACCATTACCGAGAACAAAACCTGAGTTAGCAGCCCAAACAAGTGAACCTTCGTTGTGAGGGAGAAGTGGTCTGGTAATATTCTTCCAAAGAGCAAACGCATGTCTATTATTAAGCACGTCAGAAACCAAATTACCATCCCTATAACCGTTTCTTTCAACAATAATTTTCCTCCAAAAACCTTTTTTCTCATTGCCGAACCTCAATATCCACTTGTTAAGCAAAGCCCGATTTTGGATATGTAAGTCCAAAATACCTAAACCCCCATTAATTTTAGGCTTACACACCTGATCCCAACTGATCAAATGCAGCTTCCTTTCGCCTTTCCTAGACCATAGAAACCTTCTCATGGCTTTATCAAGGGAAACTTTGACTGAACAAGGAAGAGGAAAAAGAGACATGTAATAAAGAGGAAGACTAGATAATACCGATTTAATTAGAGTCACACGTCCATCGATAGAAAGGAATTTAGCTTTCCATGAGGATAGTCTGGTATTAACCTTGTCTAAAACAGGCTGCCAATAGCTAATAGAAGAGGGTCTCACACCCAACGGCAAACCAAGATAAATGGAGGGGAGAACCTCGAGTCTACAGCCAATATTAGTAGTCCATGAAACTAACATCTCTTAATCAACGTCCATTCCGAACAGACAGCTCTTGCTAAAGTTAACTTTCAAGCCCGAAGCCAGCTGAAAACCTCGTAGTACCCTCTTAATGGCCACCAACTGCTCAAGAACAGGCCTACAAAAAATAAGTGTGTCGTCTGCATACTGGAGGTGAGAGATAGACAACTCCCCATTTCCCACTTTAATTCCTTCAAAGAGGCTATAGGCAGTAGCATTCAACAAAATGATGTTTAAACACTCAACAACAATAGTGAATAGGAAAGGTGACAAAGGGCACCCCTGTCTCAGGCCTCTATTAATGCTGAATTGCCGAGTGGGAGATCCATTAACCAAAACTGAGATTTTAGCTGAAGAGATACACTTCCTAATCCACCGACGCCAAACCTGTCTGAAATTCTCTTTTGCAAGGGTAAATCAAAAAAATCCCAATTAACAGAGTCATATGCCTTCTCAAAGTCCAGTTTGAAAAGACACCCATCGTTTCCAGATTTCCGAATGACATTAATCAATTCGTTGGCAACCAATGAACAGTCCAATATCTGTCTGCTTTCAATGAAAGCGAATTGAGACCCACTGATGAGCGAACCCAAAACAACTCTTAGTCTAACAACCAACACTTTAGAAAGGAGTTTATAAATACCACCAACCAAAGTTATATGCCTATAATCATTTATGCAATGAGGATTCAGAATTTTCGGGATAAGGGTCACAAATGAAGCGTTGATAGCATCATCAAACTCTGCTTCCACATGAAACTTAGAAAAAACCTCCAAAATTTTTCCTTTAAGCAAGCTCCAATGATCCTTGAAAAAACTCATATTAAAACCGTCAGGGCCTGGAGCTTTATTACCGTCGCAAGAAAGTAAGGCAGCATAGATTTCCTCCTCCGAAAAAGGTCTCCCAAGCCACTCCAGATTATCATTCGATAGCTGCGAGAAGTTCCCTTGAATATCGGCCACAGGGCAACATTCATCCCTACTGTAAAACTCTTCAAAATGGCTGGCAATAGCTTCTTTCACCATAGAAGGATCAGAAAGAACCACACCCCCAATTTCGATGCAATCAAGATTATTTCTCTGAAATCTATCAGCAGCCACCAAGTGATAGAATTTAGAATTCCGATCGCCTTCTTGCAGCCACTGAAATCTGGACTTTTGAAACCAAGAACGCTCCTCAGACTTATACAGCTTCCAGAGTTCTTCTTTTTTCCTAATAATATCCCCTCTCGAGGAGGAATCTTCCAAGTTTGTCGCCCATTCTTCTTCTAAAATCTGAATTTCACCTTCAACCCTTTTGATATCAGCTGCCCCTTTTTTGCAATTAATCTTCTGCCACACTCTCAACTCATTCTTCAAACCCTTTAGCAAGACTGAAAGTGATGCCCCAGGTTGATGAACACAATCAGTTTTCTGCCACGCTGCAATCACAACCTCCTTGAATGAAGCTTCCTCTTTCCAATGATTAAAATACCTAAAAGGTTTAGGACCCCAATCTTTACTAACAGAATCGAATATCACAGGATTATGATCAGACAAAGCTTTCGGTCCAACTCGCTGACAGCAATTAGGAATCAACAACAACAACTCGGGAGAGATAAGAAATCGATCAATTCTGCTGAAGGCCGGGACTTCCCTAGTGTTGCTGTAAGTAAAACGACCACCTTGAAGAGGTAAATCAACCAGATCGCACCAATGAATAAAGTCCACAAAATCCTGGAGGAAGAAACGCTGTAAGACAAACCAATTCTCTCCTCTTCAAAAGTAACAGCATTAAAATCACCACACATAACCCATAAAAAATCATTCTGACAAACAATCTCTGATAAATTGGAGAAGAAATCTCGTATATCAGACTCGATATTCGGAGCATAGACAGAAGCCAAAGCCACCTTCCTAGAGAAACCTCTCACCGAGCCAAACAGAATAATGTATCTATCATTTTTTTGAACCGAATCTAACTGAAAATCCTTCTCATTCCAAATCATAGCTATCCCTCCAGCTGACCCAATAGAGCTAACAAAATCGCTTTTGAACGAACCTTTACCCCACAAAGCTTTCATACTTCTACCATTAAAATCTGCTAATTTTGTCTCCTGAAGACATATCAAACTTGGACACTCCTTAGTAACAAGTGACATCACCGCCCTTTTCTTTTCAGGCCTAACCAAACCCCTAACATTCCAGGAAATAAACTTCATAAAAAAACATTAACACCCAAAGAACAGAGAGGCGAGAACGATCAAGGATCAACTCCATCTTAGCTCTTCTTGAAACCCAGAATAGCAGAGTCTTTGTTCTTAAAAAACAAACCCACTTGCGAAGCCACCGTCCAGTCCGCCAGAGCCTCTGAATCGAGATTCTCATCGCCGATACCGACACCAGGAACTTTCGAGCTCTGCCCCTCATTGAAAATAGGTTTTGCGCGAATAGGCTGTAGAACTGCATTCTGACCACAAAACTTATCCTTTCTTTTATCCTTCTTTTTTAACCTATGGGCAAGAGACCTATTGCCTTTCTTTCCTTTGTTGGGCTTGATCCACTTATTAACAATTGGAAATGGGGAAACGAAGTCCAGGGAATCAGCCCGATCCTCATAATCCAGCGGGGTTAAAGGGTTAACATGTGTCCCCTTAGGGAATAGTTTTGAATATTATGGTTTAGTATATAGGATTGAGCTACAAAGTAACATGTTTGTTTGAACATCACAACAAATTAGCAAAAGAACTAAATGGATCATTAATAAGGTTAGTGAAATGCTTACAAGCTTCCTAAAGAACCAAATAAAACTATTTACAAAAATACTTAATGTGATATCTCAAGAGCTTATATAGTTAATGAAAAGTTTAATAATAAATTACTAGAATACTTGATAAAATTACTAAAATAAAGCTTATAAGCTTACGCCCAGAAGCTTAATGAGAACATTAAACTTGGTTAATAAGAATTCTAAAAAATATATATAAAGTTATTAAAACCCTTATTAAGGTTTCTGAATACATAATTAAGTTATTAGAAATCTTACAAGGCTAATAAAAGTTCTAAGAATGGAGGTTACTAAATTTATGTAGAATTCTAAGAAATTTTGGTAATATATACATTTTTCATTAAATTTTTTGCATTAAATTTCGTAACCTTCAATATTAATTCTACTTAGTGAAATTTCTAAAAATGTAAGGTAAGTAAATTTCCAAGAAAGAGTGATTACTAATTTTATGTAGAGTTCTAAGAAATTTTGGTATCATATACAAACACACACACACACACATTTTCTGTTATTGTATATGAAAAATTATTCAATAAACTGTCAGTGGAGTTTAGTAAAATACACATGCGGGGTTAAAGGGTTGACATGTGCACTTTGGGAATTGTTTTGAATATTAGAGTTTAGGGTTTAGAGTTGAGCTACAAAATAACATGTATGTCTGAACATTACAACAATTAAACTACCAAATGAACTAAATGAATCATTGATAAGGTTATAGAAATATTAAATCAATCCGTAAATGCATAAAGATTGAAGTTAATGGCTTAATGCTACTTTCCCCATCAAATTATCCAAGTTGAGGTAGCCACTTACAATCACTAATACATGTAGTACATTAAGTATCCTTAATTTTCATACTTACTACTATGTAAAGTTTATTTTCATGAAATTAATGGCTATACTTATACCATCATATCAGTGGGTTTTAATTATAAGGAAATTGCTTGGAAGATGAAATAGTGGGTAAATAAAAGTTGTAAACTATGAGGCAGTTTGTTTTGTGTGAACTTAATCACTTTTTCTTGAAAAGTATAGGGTAAGAAACAACTTTACCATAAGGAACCGTTTGTTTTGATGTAATTTAATCACTATTAGGAAATAACTTTAGCATGTTTGGTTATTTTTTTAAGAGAAAGTTTAGGGTAAGAAAGTTTTAACTGACCCAAATACTTTCTCTCCAAAGTGAGAAAGTGCTTTAACACCAGGGAGGTGTTAAAGCACTTTCTCACTTTTCTCATGAAAGTAATTTAAGACAAAATCATTTAAAAGGGCCTTGTTTTAAAATTTAAAATATTCATCAAAGGGTATTTTAATAAATTTAACTTTACTTTCTTAGGAATTTAATTTAGACTTTACAGGTTAAACAAACATGTTAAAAATATTTTCTTAAGAAAAAACTTTCTAGTTTTAAACTTTCTATAGAAAAACTTTCTACCTTTTTACTTTCTATAGAAACTTCCAAACGGCCTCTAATTGGTTAAGTTTTCTAGAGAAAGTTTAGGGACACTGACCCAAATACTTTCTTTCCAAAGTGATAAAGTATTTTCTTACCTCTCTGGTGTTAAAATACTCTCACGTTTTTTTATGAAAGACAAAACACTTTCTTAGGATTTTAATTTAAGTTTTAGAGGGTTAAACATTTTAAAGTATTATCTTTAAAGAAATATGAAACGATAATAGGAGAAATTAGTATAGCAAATAACAATATTATTTTTCAATTATTAATACTTCAAATTAATACTTATGGTCAATCTATTATCTTTATTAAGTCTCAAAAGTAAGGAGTGGTAATGAAAAAAGTTGCATAAATTTCTAAGGATGAGAGGTTACTAAATTTATATGAAGTTCTAAGAAATTGTGGTGACATTTTTTTTATTAAAAGAATATTATACTATCCATTTTCAGCGGAGTTTAGCAGACTGTATATGCGAGCTTAAAGAGTTGACATGCATTGCATTAAGTTATATTTTTTAACATTAAATACATAATTAATTGAAAAATTATACACTCCACTATTAGTAAGATTAACTTTAAAAAATCAAAATTAACTTTGGAAAGAAATTATCACCTAAATTAATAAGATTAACACATATTTGAGATATATAATATCTAAAAATGTAAGGTAAGTAAAATTTTCAAGTAATAGTGGTTACTAATTTTGGTAACATGTAGTACTCTCTTTTTTTGTTGAATATCTAATATATGGAAAATTATACAATATACTGTTAGTGGAGTTTAGCAGACTGCACATGCGGGGTTAAAGGGTTGACCTATTTCCTCCTAGGGAATAGTTTTGAATATTCGGGTTTATTGTATAAGGTTGAGTTACAAAGTAACGTGTATATTGTTTGAACATCACAACAGTTAAATTAGCAAAATAACTAAATTAACCATTAATAAGGTTACTGAAATGCTTAATAAGCTTACTAAAGAGCTAAATAAGGTGATTTACGAAATACTTAATGTGATATCTCAAGACCTTATAAGGTTAATGGAAGTACAATCCTAAGAAATTTTGGTAGTATGCACTTTTTTATATATTTTTTTGTTAAATCTATTATATATGAAAAATTATACAATACATTGTTATTAGAGTTTAGCAGATTGCACATACAGGCTTAAATGGTTAACCTGTTTCTCTTTAGGAAATAATTTTGAATTTCGGGTTTATATGGTATAGGGTTGAAGTAGAAAGTAACATGTATATTGTTTGAACGATATCACAACAATTAAATTAGCAAAAGAACTAAATGAACTATTAATAAGGTTACTGAAATGCTTAATACAGTAAAACCTCTATAAATTAATAATGTTGGGACCATGAATGTTTTTTTTTTCCTTTTTCATATTTTTTCATATTTAAAACAATGTCCTCTATAAAAAATGGTAAGTCATTCAATATTGAGGCCACGAAATCTCAACAACTGGCATTCCTATCTATTTAAAACATCTCCCTTAAAAAAAAGTAACTATTGACCGTTGATTAAAAAAAGCTTTGGTATATTTAAAGAAAGAACTATGATTTATCTTAAGAATTTTTTTTAGATTTTAATTGAAAATTAAATATTTCTAACCATTAAGTATTAACTGACGAATTCTTTTTATCATCACCGTGATTATCAAATACATTAATAAAAAGTCATTTAAACTACTAAAATTTCTAAAAATGCAATTTAATGTTTTTAAATATGAGAAGTTACTAAATTTATGTAAAATCATAAGTAACTTTGGTAACATGTTATTTTTATTTTATTAAATTAAATTAGATCACAATAATTTTGGTAGCCTTCAATATTGATAAAAGAGTTTAAATTATATTAAAATGATCTTAAAATTTAAAAAATTGTGTTTTAAGATTCTATAGAAATGATGTCACATAATCTATCTTGAATAAATTTCAAAACTAACTTTATATTATCTCACCAAATCCAACTCCTATTAATTTTAGGCATCTGTTTACCTTATTTTTGTGAGATAAGGAATAAGATAAATTTTGATTTTCATTCGGAATAGGTTATATGGCACAATTCTAATGTAATCCTAAAAGACCTTTTATGATGATCCTAATGTAAACAAGTTACTAAAAGTTTTAAGGATACAGAATTAGTAAAATTTCTAAAGATGAGAAATTGTTAAATTTAAGTACAGAAAATTTTTCCAAATGTTATCTTGATTTGTTAAATTATGTTGTAAATTATACAATACAGTGTTAGTGGAGTTTAACAGATTGCACATGCGAGGTTAAAGGGTTGACATGTGACCTTTTAGGGAATAGTTTTGAATATTAAATACATAATTAAATTATGGAATATGGTATGTGTCAATCAACTTTTTAACCCACTTTTGAAATTAAAAAACTACACCAATAGTGTATGTAATAATTACTATAAGATTAATAAAGGGATTAAAAATCAGAATAAGATGATAAAAAAAACTTATCCAAGTTACCAAAAAGTTTAACAGGAGTATATAAAACTTTCCAAGGTTACTAAAAAGCTTAACAAAGTTACTAAAACGTATATATTGAAAAGTTTTATATGGTTGTTGAAAAATTTATAAAGTTAAAAACTTAATGAAGTTATAATAATGTTTATAAGGTTAATAAAAAGCTTATACAATCACTAAAATACTTAACACAGTACAAAGCAGTTTTAATAAGATTATTAAAAGCTTAACAATGTTACTAAAAAAGTGTAATAAGATCACAAAAAGTTTATTAAAAAAAAAAGGTCACAATCACTAAAAGAGTTTAAGATTATTATAAAAAGCTTACACGATTATGAAAATTTTAGTAAAGGTTACTAAAAATTGTAATAAGGGATACTAAAACGTTTAGTAAGGTTACTTAAAAACTTATTAAGTTACTAACAATGTTTTATATGATTGTTGAAAAGCTTCACGCTTTCACTGATAAAGTTATCAACTTACTAAATAAACTTAATAAGTAATTCATATAAGATTATTGAAATCCTTAGTGAGGTTATTGAAAAGTTTAAGGGTATTAAAAAGCTTTCAAGGACTGTCGAAAACACATAAAGTTAATAATAATTTTATATTTTGAAGGTTGCTAAAATTTTTAATAAAGTTACTTTATAAGATTTCTAAAACACTCAATAAGGTTACTAAAAAAATACTTCATAAGGTTACTATAAAATTCATAAGTTAACTATAAATCTTACAAGGTCTCTAAATAAAAACTTAAGAAAGGTCTCTAAAACATGTTAATAAGATCATTAAAAATCTTAAACGAGGTGATTGAATAAATTTAAGAAAACTATTTTAAAAACTTTTAAGTTTAATGAAAAATTTATAAGCTTACCAAAAAAATCTTAAACGAGGTGATTGAATAAATTTAAGAAAACTATTTAAAAAGCTTTTAAGTTTAATGAAAATTTTATAAGCTTACCAAGAAAATTTACAAGGTTTTTGAAAAGTTTTACCAATTACAATAAAAGTTAAATAGTTTACTAAAAGCTAAATAAGATTACCTAAAAGTTTTTCAAGTTATTGAAAGACTTTTATGGTCACTAAAAGACTTAATAAGGTTACAAAATTTTTTATTATTATTAAAAATATTTATAAGGTTACTAAAATTAGTAAAAAAAAATAAGGTTACTAAATTGGTTAATGAGATTTTTGAATTATAAAGAAAAATAAGATATGTGTGATACACTACGAAAACAATGTACACTACGAAAATAATAACTCTTTATAAGGTTAGATAAAAAAATAAGATTGCTAAAATTGAATTAGTTTAGTTGTTTTCATTTTCGTAGTGTACTTCTAAAATCCATAATAAAAGTACTAAAAATCTTAATAAGGTTAGGTAAAAATACTTAATAAATAATAAGGTGACTAAAAAACTTTATAAGGCCAAAAAAGGAAAAAAATTTAATAAGGTCCAAAAAAAACTCAATTAATAAGGTCACTAATAAGATTACTATAAAACTTGCTTATTAAGAAAGGTTTTAAGGTTATTAAAATATTTATGAGGTGACTAATAAATTTAAAATGTTATTGAAAAGTTCAGCATTAAATAAACTTAATTAATTGAGTAAAAGACTTAACAATGTTACTTATAAAAACTTAAAAGTGTTTATAGGTATTAAGAAAATGAAAATATCATATTCACCATTAGTGGAGTTTAATAGATTGTACAAACCGTGTTGAAGGGTTGACACCTTTTTAGTGTATATTTTTAATATCAAATACATAATTAATTAAGAAATATATGGTGTATGTATTACTTTTTTAACCTACGTGTACAATATGAAAATTTCACTGACGTTGTATTAAATAATCATTCATTAAAAAAAATAATAATGTTTTTCTACAAATTATAAAGACTTAGTAAAATAAAACTTTAGTAATATTTTTCAACAAATTATAAAGGTTTTACATAGTATGGGTAAAATAAAAATTTAGTAATACTTTTTTCATTTAATTTTGCAACGTAACTAAACTTTCATTACAAAATAATGTTCATTCCGTATCAAATTTGTTGTTAACTAAAATTCAAATATTATGTGATTAATGAATTATTCATAAATAAATTTTAATTTTAAATTTTTACTTTAAAATTTGAATAAATCTCAGTGCAATGCACGGGTTCTAACCTAGTATTTTTTTGAAAACCCTAACCCTCACTTAATTATTTGAAGTGGATATTCCATCTGGCCATTTTTCGTCTAAAAAGGGGCTAAATTGGATCAATGTTGAAAGGTAAAGGGATTCAAATGTCCAACAAAATGAGTAGGGAGATTAATTGTCCCAATTAGAAAAGATAGTGGACCAATTTGGATAATAAGCCAATTTTTAAATATTGGGATTAACCCATGATCCCATAAGTATGATGATGTCACAAAGAGGCATATTAAGCCCCAATTAAAAGTAAACACATCATCAACAATAAAAGCTTGGCAACGCATGGGAAATTTCTTTAGGGAAATTGATTACCACTAAGAAAAAGGATTACTTTGAGAAGGTTTTTCCTACTTTCCTTAATAAAATTTGGATTAATGATAATAATTATCAACATCAAAGGGAACAGCAAATCAAATGTCCTTTTTTTTATACCTATTGTTTTCACATGTAAACACTCAATACCCTCCAAAGCAAAAGAAACCAAACAAGAATAACCAAAATACTATATTTGATTGGGAGTCATATGCATATGACTTGACATATAATGTTCTCAAACATCTTCTTAGGTTTCTTGAATTCTTAAAAACTTGTTTTGTTTTTGGCTTTCTTCTAAAGATTCCTGGGATTAGCTTTTTCTTGTGTTTGGACTTTGGAGCTTGCTCTGCAACTGCTAGAGCCTCCTCCTGTATATATGTATGGCTGATTCTTCATATGAAGAAGAGTGTGATTACCTGTTTAAGGCAGTTTTGATTGGAGATTCTGCAGTTGGGAAATCAAATCTTCTTTCCAGGTTTGCAACTGATGAATTCCGATTGGATTCCAAGCCAACCATCGGAGTTGAATTTGCTTACCGGAATGTTAAGATTGGTGACAAAATCATCAAGGCTCAAATATGGGACACTGCCGGCCAAGAAAGGTAAGCTCATCATCTTCTTCAAAATTTTTATATCTTTTGAATCCGTTTTTGAAGCTTTTAATTGATGATCATGACCCTTTTCAATCTTGATGAATAAAAGTTTATATTTTTGTTGAAAAAGATGAAGATTGATTGATTGAACTGTTAGAACTCAGTGACTCAGTTAAACCAACTTCTCTACAAGTAGGGGACTTTTTTTGGGCCTAACTTCTAATCTTTGTCAACTTTGTTGATTACCCATTTTAACTTTTCCTTTATTTATGGTAAAATCTAAAAGAAAATTCTTCAAAACTTTCCCATTAACTTTGTGCCAACAAAAAAAAACCCCTTTCCCATTAACTTGTGAGTACTTACTAATTAACAATATCTTACTAATTAATTTCCAGCAGGCTGCAGCCTAATGAAGTGGTAGGGAAAAGTGAATGTAAAAGGCATTCTTTATAGAGTTGAGGTAACCATTTTTTCAATTCCGGTAGGAGTTTTACCAAGAAAAAAAAAACTCCGGTAGGAGTGGGACCTAGATCATATAAAGAACTAGTATTTTTTTTCTTTAATTTAATTCCAAATTGATTTAAGCTGATGGAAAATTTAATAATATATAATTAATAATCACGTTATCTGTTCATAGAGTAGTGTTATTTAGTCAATAACGACATTGTTTGTTGTTTGCTATTGAATTAATGAATGTTAAATGTGTGACTATAATCTGATCAAGTACTAAAAAGATGAGATTAAAAAATAAAAATTCTATATCAACAAAGGAATTCAGGAAATGGGTCAATTGAGTTTTAGCCAAAATCCAATCATGGTGTCAGCTTTGAAGCTTGTTTTATGATTATTTTTTTTTCCTTCTGCCATTATTGTTTTTGTGAATGACAATGGCGTGAGAAAAAGCCCTGGTCAGGGTTCAATTAGTGTCATCTTTCACCAGCAAAAGTTGATGATGAATGAGAAGAGAAACTTTTTCTGCTGCTTGCATACAAATACTTGTGATGTTTTTGGATGACAAGTGGCAAAAATGGCCCATTCCTTATTGTTGGTTGCAAAGTCCCCGTTTTTGCAAGCTTTCCAAATTGAGATTTCACCCCACTAAAATCCCTACTTTTGCTCGGATTTTGAAATCAAAGATTTTGACATTTTTCATTGCTTGTTAGGAGGGCGGTTGGTATTTGGTAATTGGTAACACCACTAGTCAAATGCCATTGACTCCGAATTTTGTTATACAATTAACTCAATATATTCATAGATTAGCTCAATCGATATAAGATTCTCTGTTTTTTTTTTTTTGAGATCAATATAAGATTCTCTGTTTTGATATGAATATATGTAGTGTTGTATTCAAACTTTATCATTTCTTTCATAATACTAATTTTCTTGGGTTCAATCAAGGATCCAAGTCTTATTGACCTAAAATTAATCCAGATTAAATATGAAGGGGACCTCTCTAGTTGAGAGCGTGAAAGGCAAAAGTATAAAACTGTCAAATAAACCATTGGGCATTTAGCGTAATGGTAGAGTATTGTTGGACTCTTAATTCCAGTGATTATGGTTCGATACCTCTTAGCCTCGAGTAAAAAAAAGGTTCAAATACACTTTAATTAAATCTTGACCTTCTATATATCTAATTATGCAAGTATAAATATGAAGTTATGTACAATATATTCTTGATATATTGTAGAAATCACAAGTTTCAGCATTGTCACAGCCCAATAGCAAGCTACTTAGTTCTTAATAAATTGGCATTTTCTGTAAATTTTTAACAGAAAATTTAAATGATTGAAACAGGTTTAGAGCAATTACAAGTTCATACTACCGAGGAGCACTAGGGGCATTGTTGGTGTATGACATAACCAGAAGAGCAACATTCACAAATGTGAAGAAATGGATGCATGAGCTAAGAGAGTATGGCAATTTGGACATGGTGGTTGTTCTTGTTGGGAACAAATCAGATTTGGGTCAATCCAGGGAAGTCAGTGAGGAAGAAGGAAGGAATCTTGCAGAGACAGAAGGTTTATTTTTCATGGAAACATCTGCATTAGAAAATTTCAATGTTCAAGAAGCATTTTTACAAATGATTAACAAAATCCATGAAATCACAAGCCAAAAATGTTTAGAAGCTAAAACAAATGATACAACAAATTCTACTATTCTTCATGGAGGGAAAGAAATACTCACTATTGATGAAGTCACTGCCACTAAACAGTCTACTAATTGTTGTTACAAGTGATTAATAACCCTCTATATTTCTAGACCTCATGAGCATGAAATTTTATTAGTCAATTTTGATTTCTCTTTTTCTCTTTTTATGTATAGTACTTATTGTTTATTATTATTATCATCCTAATTTTATTCCCCTCCAAATTTCTTTATTTCATCTTTAATATGCTTAAGTTAGATTGTCAAAGAAACTTGTATCGATCATAGGTTATTCTCCTACTCAAGATTGTTGAGGTAAAAGCTCTTATATATATTACTGAAATTAAGAATTCAACAATCTATATTATAATAGGGTAAATAACTATAGACATCATTGTTTGGTTATGTATACAGTATATTGTGTCTTTCAACTTTAAATCCATCTAAATGCATTCAACAAATCAATCTATACCAATTATAATAGGGTAAATAACTATAGAAACCATTGTTTGGTTATGTATACAGTATATTGTGTCTTTCAACTTTAAATCCATCTAAATGCATTCAACAAACCAATCTATACCAACGAGGGGTAGGATAAAGTGATTAACGACTTGTTTCAACTTAAGTAGGTATTAGGTTTGGGACCTTACTTACACAGCTGTCCATTCGGATTAGTTTGCTTTGGATACCGAATGGGGTAAAAAAAGACACAAATCAATTTTAATTATACTTGTATCTTTATTTCTTCTATGAAGAATTCTTTTTTTCCTTTAAACAACTAGAGCTGGCAAAATGAACCCGAAATCCGTCTGAATCCGCCCGAACCTGACCAAACCCGAATTGACCCGAAAAGTCAACGTTCCGAACCTGAACCCGAAATTACCCGAGTTCAAAAATACCCGAACCCGACCCGAGACCGAGACCAAGCCCGATCCCGACCCGATCCCGAACCCGAAATATAGTTTGAATTTAATAATATTTTATAAAATAAAATATTTTATTGTTTAGAAAAAAACATATTTCCTTTTAATATTAAATAAAACTATTATATACATGAATATAATAAAATTTATATAATAATGACCACAATTAAATGATTCATTAATCAATATAAAAAGTGCTAAACATATATATATATATATAACTTAAAGCAAAAGACTAAAAACTACCCTTATACTAATTAAAGTATAATTAATTAAATACATGAAATATTAATTTTTTTAAACAAATAAAGAGTCCACAAAAACAGATGATGAAATAGAAGCAGAGGTTTAAATTGAAAGTTCTATCCTTATTCAATTTAGTCTCTTATTTTAATTCAGTTCAATCCCCAAAGTTCTTTAGTGGTTCAATTAAGGGTCTATCAGCTTTTACTTTATTTAATTTAAGGCTTTCATTTTAATTATTTCTTTGATTTAATGCTTAATTTGTTTTAATTTTGCAATAATTTAGAATTGATTAGCATTAATTAATTTAAATTAGTGATAAAGTATATGTATTTTATATTTAATTCAATTAATTTAAATGTTGCACGCCAGTTAATAATGGTCGGTGAACGTAGTCTTTCCGAAGAAGGGTTTTCATTTTTCAACGAGTGGTCGAGTTTTCGGGACTCTCTGAATGTCTCTATGGATGAGATTGTTCTTTCGCTATTAATCATTTGTTAGTAATTTTTAACAATTATTCAATCTTTATATATATATTGATAATCATGTTATATTATATTATTATATTATATATTATCAATTAACTTATAACATAAAATATAGAACAATTATTTTTGTCTTTAAAAAGAGCTTACACTTGAACCGAGATGAGCCGGATCCAGATCGGATTCTAAATATCGAATTGAAATCAAACCCGAGCCCGAACCCGATCTGAGCTTGAACCCTACCTGAGACCGAGCCCGAAAATACCTGAATCCAACATAACCCGAACCCGAAAATACTCGAATCAGAAAAAACCCAAACCCAAAGTATCCGAACCCGCCCAATTGCTAGGTCTATAAACAACTAAGGGTTCAAAATATTTTCTTAGTACATTGAAGGTAGAAAATAACGGTCTACCAACGAACTATAAGGGTAGAGTTCAAGAAGTTTAACAAACATGAACTATTTGACTAGATTAGATTTTTAGAATTCACATCTAGCCATGCAACAGAAACTCTTTTTCTAGGTTCTTTTTTGCCAGAAAAACTCTCTTTCTAGGTAAAAGAAAATTATGAGCAAAGAAGATTATTTCATCTTTAAGGTCCACGTAGACCATCAACCTCTTTAGGAATTTACCACTCCTTGGAACTTTTTGAATTTATAAATTGCCTGCTAATAAGAGTTTTGTGTAGACTCGAATGTCTTTCGTAGAACTGGCAGATGGACTGGTAGGGTTGGATTTGGGTTGAGTTAGTTTTGAGTTAAGAAAATTTCGGGTCTTACGGGTTTAGTTAATTTTCAGTTTCAGGTTGGGTTGGGTTCGGATCGCTCAAATGTCAAGTTATTTGGGTTCGGGTCAATTCTGGGTTGGGTCGTTTTCGGTTTTGGATCATACGGTTCGGATAATTTCAGGTTTGAACCTCGGGTTTTCGAGTTCGGACCTTTTCGGGTTCGGGTCGTTATAGTTCATTTTTTCGGGTTGAATAGTCGGGTCATTTGATTCGAGTCATTCAAGTTTGCATTTTTCGAAGTTTAAATAAAATTTTTATTTCTATTTTTATAATTTGGGATTAATAAAAATTCTTTTCCAATTGTAATTATAACACTTTTGATAAAATAATTATAAGAAATTCATTATTTTGATTTAAGAATGTTGATATTGTCTATAACAATACTTTTATTTTATATTAGTCTTTCAACTAACTCTTTTTTGTGACATTTGTTCGATAACTTTATATTAAATTTTTACTATAGAAAACACAATTAGTCTTTCCATATCGATTCATTAAATTTGACATTAATTTTACAACTTATTTAAGGTTTTAACTTTTAAGTTCTATACCTTCATGGTTTAAAAGTTCAATTTAAGGACCAAAGTAAAATACATTAATATAACTGATAATTCCAATCTTAGAAATTTAAGTCTTAATTAATCGATACAAATATATATAGTATATATATTTAGGCCATGTCTCTGATTTATACTATATATATAGTATAATAGACTTCGAATCTGATTTCTATTTTAGGTCATGTCTCTTTTGTTAATATCTTTAGGGAGGCAAAATTTTTTGATAATTCCTTGGCCAAACTTGGTGTCTCTAGAATATCAAACTTAGTTACTTGGTTGTAATTTCTTACCTTATTATTAATAATACTAGATAGACCCGGCTCACGCATTGCTGCGGAAACTCTACGGATATTTTAATTAAGATTTACTCAACATTTGATTATATGTGGTCATGATCTTAGCTAATGTTAATGTCGTCCTTAATTAGGATTTAGGAAGCTTGAGATATAGAAAAAAAGGCTCCCTTAAAACATTTTTTTTTCTTGGGCTCGATAATGTGGACCAGGGGAATATATTTAAATGGTTTCGAAAACACAAACAAAAAGAAAACTATCGTGCCATTTCTCTCATTTTCAATGTAAATTCAATTTTTTTTTTAATAAAAATTCTGGATTGCTAAACACCGTCCCATTTTTGCTATTCACGGCCCCATTTTTTATGTTTTTTTACACTTTTGCCCTTTGTTTCATTTTCTAATCTTGAAACTATCACGAACGTAGAATAGCGTTAACGTGTTGTATTTTGATGACGATTTAAGAAAAATGAACGATAATGTGCCGTATTTTGATGACGATTTCAGAAAAATGCAATTTTTGACGAAATTTAGGACTGATGACCCGTGCCGTCCCAAGAGGGCGGCTTACCGTGGCGAAGCCGCCCCCACTTGGGCAGGCTTCGCCACGGCAAGCCGCCCCATGA